>PVIH01008310.1:17626-69207 GCA_004025045.1 Sigmodon hispidus | reverse complement strand
TGTCTTGCCTGCTTGACCAGGCTCCCGGCTCCCTACAGAAAATACCCTCCAACAAATTGTCATAGGTGACCACTTCCTAAATATAACACCAGTGGTACAGAAGTAAGAACATCAATTTGAGAAGATTCTGTAAAGCCAAGGACACAGTCAAGAACACAAAATGACAGACTACAGAATGGGAAAAGATTTTCACAAACCTTACAAGTGATAGAGGAATGATCTCTAAAATATATAGAGGACTCAAGAAACTAGAGCCCAACACCTTGAATAACCCAATCAAAAAAAAAAAAATGAGTTCAGACCTAAAAAGGGAATTCTCAGCAGAAGAACTACAAATGGCTGAAAAGTACTTGAAAAAGTGCTCAACATCTTTAGCCATCAGATAAATGCAAATCAAAACAACTTTGAGATACCATCTTCCCCTGTCAGATTGGCTAAGATAAAAGACACAGATGACGGCCTATGCTGGAGAGGCTGCAGAGCAAGAAGAACACTCTTCCATTGTTGGTTGGAGTGTAAGCCTGTTTAGCCACTCTGAAATGCAGTATTGTGGTTTCTCAGAGAAGTGGGAATTCATCTCTCCAAACATTCAGCAATACCACTGCTGGACATATATCCAAAGATACACATTCACACTCCAAAGGCATTAGCTCAACTATGTTCATGGGTAACGTTTACAGTTTTTCATTTGTTAAACCATCCCTGCATTTCTCAGATGAAGCCTATTTGGGTGTGGTTTATGCTAATTTTTATATATTGTTGTATACGGTTTGCCAGAATTTTTTGAGAATTTTTGCATCAATATTCATGAGGGAAATTGGTCTGTAATTCTCCTTCTTTGTTTTGTCTTTGAATGGCTTGGGTATTAGGGTAATTGTGGCTACATAAAAGGAATTTGGCAATATTCCTTCAGTTTCTACTGTGTGTAATAGTTTGAGGAGTAATGGTAGTAATTCTTCGAATGTTTGGTAGAATTCTGCACTGCATTTCTGAAAATTGAATTCCTTCTGGACGTGGGCTTTTTTGAGGGGTAGGCTTTTAATGACAGCTTCAGTTTTCTTAAGGGTTATAGGTCTGTTTAGGTAGTGAATCTGTTCTTCATTTGATTTTGGTAAATGGTACCTGTACAAAAAGCTCCCACTTTCTTTTAGGTTGTCTATTTTTGTGGAATACAGATTTTCAAAGTATGATTTGATAATTCTCTGGATTTCCTGGTTGTCTGTTGTTAGGTCCCCCTATTCACTTTTGATTTTGTTGATTTGGATATTCTTTCTCTGCTTTTTGGTTAGTTTGGATAAGGGTTTATCAATCTTGTTGACTTTCTGAAAGAACCAACTCTTTGGTTCATTGATTCTTTGTATTGTTCTTTTTGTTTCAATTGTATTGATTTTAGCTCTAAGTTTGATTATTTCCTGCTGTCTACTCCTTCTATGTGAGTTTGCTTCTAATTGCTCTAAGGCTTTCAGCTGAGCTCTTAGTTCTTTAGTGTGGGATTTCTCTAGGTTTTTCATATAGGCATCTAATGCTCTGAATTTTCCTCTTAAGACTGCTTTCATTGTGTCCCACAAGTTTGGGTACGTTGTGGATTCATTTTTGTTATATTCTAGGAAGTCTGATTTTTTTCTTAATTTCTTCCTTGGTGGTTCATCTCAGTGATATTTAGTTTCCATGAGTTGGTAGGCCTTCTTTGATTTTTGATGTTTCTGAACTCTAACTTTAGGCCCTGGGGGTCTGATATGGTACAAGGAATTATTTTCATTTTTTGTATCTGTTGTTATTTGCTTTATGACCAATTATGTGGTCAATTTTAGATAAAGTTCTATGAGGAGCTTAGAAATATGGTATTTGTTTGCTTTTGGGTAGAAACTTCTGTAAATATTTATTAAATCAATTTGCATCATAACTTCTGTTAGACTCCTTATTTCTCTGTTGAGTCTATGTCTGGTTGATCTGTCCAGGGTTAAATGTGGGGTATTGATGTCTCCAACTATTAGGGTGTGAGAATTGATGTGGGATTTGAGCTTTAGCAAATATTTTACATAGGTAGATGCCCTTTTATTAGGGGCATAAATATTCAGGATTGAAATCTCCTCTTGACCATTTTTTCCTGTGATGAATAAGTGATGACCAACTTGGTCCCTTTTAATTGCTTTTAGCTTAAAGTCTACTTTGTTAGATATTAGGATGGCAACCCCAGCTTGTTTTATAGGACCATTTGATTGGAAAATATTTTTCCAACCCTTTACTCTGAGCCTATGCCTATCTTTTTGGTTGAGGTGTTTTTCTTGTATGTAGCAGAAGAATGGTTTCTGTTTTTGTACCACCTTGTTAGTGAGTGTCTTTTTATAGGTGAGTTGAGTCCATTGATATTAAGGGATATTAGTAACCACTCATTGATTGGTTTTCTGCCACTTTTTGGTGGTAACTTGTTTGTATTTGCTTTCTCTGGAGTATTCTTCTATGGAATTATTGATTGTTTGTGGTTTCATGGGTGTATCTGGGGTCCTGAGGTTGGAGTTTTCCCTCTAATACTCTCTGTAGCACTGGATTGGTAGATAGATATTCTTTCAGTCTGACTTTGTCCTGAAATACCTTGTTTACTCCATCTATGGTGATTGATAATTTTGCAGGGTATAGTATTCTAGTTTGGCAGCCATGCTCTTTTAGCTTCTGTATAACTTCTGACGAAGCCCTTCTAGCTTTCATCGTTTCCATTGAATAGTCAGGTGTTATTCTGATGGGTCTGCCTTTACAGGTAATTTGGCCCTTTTCCTTTGCATCTCTTAAAATTTTTCCTTATTCTGTATGTTTTGTGGCTTGATTATTATGTGGCATGCTGATTTTTTGCAGGGTCATATCTATTTGGTGTTCTGTAAGCTTCCTGTATCTTTGTTGTCATTTCCTTCTTCAAGTTAGGAGAGTTTTCTTCTATGATTTTATTGAAAACATTATCTGTTCTTTGAGCTGGTATTCTTCTTCTTTTTCTTCTTCTTCTTCTTCTTCTTCTTCTTCTTCTTCTTCTCCTTCTTCTATTCCTATTATTCTCAAATTATGTCTTTTCATGGTGTCCCAGATTTCCTGAACATTTTGTGTTATGGCTTTTTTGGTTTTAGTATTTTCTTTGACTGATGTATCTATTTCAGCTACTGAGTCTTCCACTCTAGAGATTCTCTCATCCATCTCTTGGATTCTGCTAGTTTTGCTGTTATCTGTAGGTCCAGCTCTTTTCTTCAGGTTTTTTATTTCCATCTATGCCTCATTTTGTGCCTTTTTTATTGCTTCTATTTCAGTTTTTAGTTCCTGGAATGTTTATTTCATTTTTTTGGGTTTACTTTTTCTTGTTTTTTTTTTCAAGGACTTTTTCAACTTTTTGGTTGTAGTTTCTTCTATTTCTTTAAGTGAATTTCTTATATCTTCTTTCAATGCTTTAAAGATCTTTATAAATGTGTTTTTGGTGTTGTTTCCTTCTGCTTCCTCTTCATTGCTCTGTTCAGGTCTTGTAGTTGTAGAACCACCAGTTTCTTCTTGAGTTACTTTGTTGTTCTTTATTTTATTATATGTATTTTTACACTGGTGTCTGCCCATGGCTTCAGTGGTTCACGATTAGGCAGCCCCTAGTCAGTTGTGGCAAGAGGGTTTGTGTGTCTCTTGTCTCCTCTGAGCAATGGGTCTGCTCAATCTCTGACTCTGCTCTGGGTAGGGTCTGGATTTCAAGACCTCAGTCCTTCTTTGATGATGCAGTTTGCCCTGGAGGTGTAGCCAGCAGTGTAATGTTCCCTGTGTTAAGTGTGGCTGGAGGAGCCCCTCATAGCCAAACTCTAGTCTTGTCTGCTAAGGGGTGTCTGGGGTCAAGTACCATAGACTGATCCTCGCCCCAGAACACAACTTTCTGGGCAGGGGCTCAGGCATCAGGGCCTACTCACCTCACCTCGTCCCTGGATGGAGTCTGAATTTCACAGTCCTCAATCTTTCTCTGCTGATGCATTTGGAGGTGAGGTTGGCTGTGCAAGGTCCCCTCTTATAGGAGTGGCTGGAGGATCCCCTCACAGCCAAACCCTAGTCCTGTCTGCTAAGGAGTGTCTGGGGTCAAGCACCACAGACTGATCCTGGCCACAGAACTCTGGTCAGGAATTCAGGTGCCAGGTGCTCCTCAGTTTTAAGAGATCCCATTTATTAGTCATTACACTCAGTTTCTATGCTATTGGTATTATACTTAGAAAGTGGTCTTCTCTGCCAATGTGTTTGAGGGCATTTCCCACTGTTTTCTATCAATTTCAATGTAACTGGGTTTATGTTGGGGTCTTTGATCCATTGGATTTGAGTTTTGTGTAGGGTGACAGATATGGATTTATTTACATTCTTCTACATACCACCAGTAAGTTATGCTAGTATCATTTGTTGAAGATTCTATCTTATTTACATTGAATATTTTTGATCTCTTTGTTACAAATCAGGTGTTTGTACGTTCCTGGACTAATGTCTAAGTTTTTAATTGATTTTAGTGATACACAAGCTTATTTCTAAGCCAGTACCAAGCCATTTTTAATACTGTAACTCTATACTAGAACTTGAAGTCAGGGATGGTAATGACTCTTGAAGTTCTATTATTAAACAGGATTGCTTTGGCAATCTCTGGTTTCTGGTTGTTCCATATGAAGTTGAGTATTGTTCTTTCAAGGTCAGTAAAAAATTGTGTTGGGATTTTTGTGAGAAGAGAATTGAGTCTGTAAGTTGCTCTTTGTAAATTGTCATTTTTTACTATGTTCAATCTACCTATCCAGGAGCATAGAGGATCTTTCCATTTTCTGTTGTTCTTGTTAATTTCTGTCTTCATTGACATAAAGCTCTTGTGATAAAGAACTATCATTTCTTTGGTCAGACTTACCCCCAAATATTACCTATTGAAAGGGCAATGTTATCTCTTCTCGGCCTTTTAGCTAAGATCAAGTGTAGAATCTGTTCCTATCAGTTTAATATATGATACATCTGCTATCCAAGGACAATATAATAAATGGATTTTTAGAACTAGGAGTTGAAATAGGAGTTTGCTGTGTCCATACCATGCATCAACCTTGTATTGCAATAACTCCAGGAACAGTGGGAAAAAAAGGGGGTAATTTTTTCCTGATTTTTGTCAGATTTTATTTTTTAACATTTATGTATAAAAGGGGTATTGATTATTTATTATGAATAAAGTCATTTTTTTATCCATTTTTTAACCCTTGTTCAAACTCCCTTCTCCCTTCTGCCCATCCCAGTCACTCACTCTTCTCCCCATACCTTTACCTCTTCTCCAGCAAGGAAGGAGGTCCTAAGGTCTCAAGGTGACTTAGTTCAGCATCCACTCCAGGCAGATTCACTTTTCTAACCCCAACATCAAGACTGGGTCATGTGTTCCACTGGAGAGAATGGGCTCCAAGGAGCCGGTCCAAGGTGTTTCAGATCTGAAGCTGTTCAGAGGTTGTGGTGTGCAGGTTAAACAAGCTTAGCTTTTTGTTTAGACTCCACTCATGAGTGGGTTCATCCCCTGCTAATCTTTCTGTGTGTGTGATACCTTGCTCAGGAGGATATTCTCCAAATCCACCCATTTGCCTGCAAATTTTAGAATATCATTTTTTCTTACTGCTGAGTAGTACTACATCAATACTGTTAATCCAGAATGGCTAAGTTTAAAAACACAGATGATATTCTATGCTGGAGAGGAAGCAGAGTGAGGTAAACACTCCTACATTGTTGGTGGGTATAAACTTGTTTAGCTACTTTCAAATGCAGTACGACAGTTTTTCAGAAAACTGAAAATCAATCTCCCCAAGGATCCAGCAATACCACTTTTAGTCATATACCCTAAAGTTGTACATTTACACCTCAAAAGCATTAGCTCATCTATGTTCATGGCAGCATTATTCATCATGGCAAGAATCTGGAAACAATCTAGATGTCCCCAAACTGAAGAATGGATTAACAAACTGTGATACAGCTACCTAATGGAGTACTACTCAGCAGTAAGAAAAAATGATATCCTACAATTTGCAGGCAAATGGATGGATTTGGAGAATATCCTTCTGAGTGAGGTGGGATGTACTCACTCATTAGTGAATGTAAAAAAAGATATTATTTTATACATGAGCTCTAGGCTAAAATATAGCTAAATGACACAGGGCTCTACTTCTGCATTGATAGCCTCTGGAAGGCATTTGGGTGAGGAAAGTCTTGTTTTCTTTAAGGGTTGGTACCAGGGAGTTTAATTATGCTCTAGTAAGTAAATGAGCAGCATGAATGGATGTTTTTGTAAATGGGGAGATCATAAGAGTGTGTTTGAATCTTAGAGGATTGATAACTGAGGTTGATGGGGTGCATTCTGTAAAATCACCAAACAATATATATATGTATGTATATATTAGTTGAAATAGAAAAAAGAATTATGTATCCAGAAAGATTTAGCCATGGAGTTGGTAGAAGCATGTATAGTCTATTCATATTAAAAGAATTAAATTTGTGGTGATGAGGAGATATGTCAGTTGAAGTCCTAGTTTGTCTTCTGTTGTTATGACTACAGCATCATGACCATTTCAGGGAGGGAAGTTCTTATTTCAGTTTATAGATTATAGTTCATCATCAAGGGAAGTCAGGGCAGGAACATGGAGGCAGGAACGGAAGCAGATGCCATGAAGGAGTGCTGCTTACTAGCTTACCCTTGTGATTTATTCAGCTTGATTTTGTATAAAACCCAGAACACTTCTCCAGATTAACATGGCTTACAGTGGACTGGAACCTCCCACATCAGTCATTAACAAGGAAAATGCCCACAGGCCTGTCCACAGGTAACTCGAGTGGAGGCAATTCCTTAGCTGAAGTTCCCCCTTCTCAAGTGACTGTGGTTTGTGTTCAGTTGATAAAACTAACCAGCACAGTTGGGAAAGTGCTTACTTTATAAGCACAGTGACCCAAGTTTAATCTCCAGACACAAATTGAAAAAGAAAAAAGAAAATGCTGGGTGTCATGGTACACACTTGCCATTCCCATGATGTGAAAGCAGAGACAAGTGGATCTTGGTACTTGCTGGCTGGGCAGCTGAAGTTCCTTGCCATTGAGAGATCTTGGGCCCAAAAAGTATAAGGGAGTGGATGGACAGTGTCTGAGAACAATATCTGAGGTTAACCTCTGGCCTGTATATATATGTGCACAGGCATGCATGTACAGACACACATGTGTACCTGCACACATATGAATGCACACACACACACACACACACACACACACACACACACACACGGATCAATTGATACAAGAATCAAATTTGGGACCTGGTCAAATGGAGTAGGTAGGCTTCCAAAGACCTCTAAATGGCAGTGACAAAGGAGGCATCTATTTGCTACTTCCTTGAAGAAGTAAAGCTGTATGAGGTTCAGAAAAGCAAGAAGGAAGCAGGAGTCTTGAAGAACATTCTGAACTAGAGAGAACTTTAAAACATCTCAGGTCTAGACTAGTTAACAACAGAAGAACAGAGCACACATTTTATGGTTTGTTTTTGTTTTTGTGTAGACAGGACTGTTGTGAAACTCTGTCAGTAGTCTAGGCTGGTCTCAATCTCAGAGACCTGCCTGTCTCTACCTCTCAAGTAGTGGGATTCAAGGTGTGCTTCACTACACCCAGAAGAACACACATTCTTGTCATATAAAATATTGGCAGGATATACCATGTGTAAGACCATAAGAGAAATTTCAATAAACTAAAAGGGTGCAAAGTGTAAAAGGAAACAAATGAACAAACAAAAACAAAATAGCAAAAAACAATGTAAAGAAGAACCAGGCACAACCAGAAGAAGCTGGCAGTTCTATAAACCAAGACTTGAACAGAGCAATGAAGAGGAAAAGAAGGAAACAATATTAAAACCATTTTTATGAAGATTATAGAAGCCTTAAAACAGGATATAAAATAATTCCCTTAAAGAAACAGAAGAAAATACAAACAAATAATTGGAAGAGATTAAGAAGTCCTAGAAAGAAAACAAAGAAAACCAAGAAAAGGAAAACCAACAAATGAAAGAAATATTTCAGGAACAAAAAATTGAAATAGAGGCAATAAATAAGGCACAAAATGAGGCAAAGGTGGAAGTAGAAAATCTGAAGAAACAAACTGGAATTACAGATACAACTAAACCCAACAGAATCTAGGAGAAGAGAGAATCTCTGGAATAAAATAGAAAGCTCTCCCATGTTCCTGGATAGGTTGGATCAACATAGTAAAAATGGCAATTCTACCAAAGGCAATCTACAGATTCAATGCACTGCCCATCAAAATCCAAACACAATATTTTTTGGACCTTGAAAGAACAATACTCAATTTCATTTGGAATAAAAGGAAAGCCAGGATTGCCAAAACAATTTTACTCAATAAAAGATCCTCAGGAGGTATCACCATCCCTGACTTCAAGCTATCCTATAGAGCTACAGTAATGAAAACAGCCTGCTACTGGCATAAAAACAGACTTGTGGATCAATGGAATAGAACTGAGGATCCAGACATTAACCCAAAAACATATGAACACCTGATCTTTGACAAAGAGGCCCAAAATATTCAATGGAAAAAAAGACAGTATATTTAACAAATGGTGTTGGCATAGCTGGCATAGTGTGTAGAAAAATGCAAATAGATCCGAGCCTGTCACCCTGCACAAAACTCAAATCCAAGTGGATCAAAGACCTCAACTTAAACCCAGCCACTTTAACCTTGATAGAAAAGAAAGTGGGAAATACACTTCTACGAATTGGCACAGGCAACCACTTCCTAAATATAACACCAGTTTCACAGACACTAAGACCAACAATCAATAAGTGGGATCTCCTGAAGCTAAGAAGCTTCTGTAAAGCCAAGGACACTGTCAATAGGACAAAACGACAGCCTACAGAATGGGAAAAGATTTTCTCCAACCCTACAAGTGATAGAGGACTGATCTCTAAGATATATAAAGAATTCAAGAATCTAGAGCCCAAAACATTGAATAAACCAATCAAAAAATGGGGTACAGATCTAAAAAGGGAATTCTCAGGAGAATTATGAATGGCTGAAAGGCATCTGAAAAAGTGCTCATCATCTTTAGCCATCAGAGAAATGCAAATCAAAACAACTTTGAGATAACATCTGACACCTGTTAGATTTGCTAAGATAAAAGACACAGAGGACAGCCTATGCTGGAAAGGATGCAGAGCAAGGGGAACACTCCTCCATTGTTGGTGGGAGTGTCAGCTTGTTTAGCCACTTTGGAATGCAGTATGGTGGTTTCTCAAAAAATTGAGAAATAATCTCCCCAAGGACCCAGCAATACCACTTCTGGGCACAGTCACACTCCAAAGTCATTAGCTCAACTATGTTCATAGCAGCATTATTTGTAATAGCAAGAACCTGGAAACAACCTAGATGTCCTTCAACTGAAGAATGGATTAACAAACTGTGGTACATCTGCACAATGGAGTACTACTCAGCAGTAAGAAAAAATGGTATCTTAAAATTTGCAGGCAAATGGATGGATTTGGAAAGTATCCTACTGAGTGAGGTATCACAAGCCCAGAAAGATAAACAGGGGCTATTCTCACTCATTAGTTGACTCTAAACAAACAAACAAACAAACAAGAAAAAAGCAAAGCATGCCCAAGCTGCAAACCACAACCACTGAATAGCTTGGGATCAAAAACACCCTGGACTGACACCTTGGATCCCACTACAACTATAGGAACACCTGACTCACTCTTGAGGGGTGGGGGAGAAAACTGCATCTGCTATGATTGGGGACTGAACTAAGCAATATTGGGGCAGTGCGACCATGGGACTGCCTGCTGCCTGCCCAGGGATGGGATGGGGATTTGTGGAGAAGCAAGAATGACCTGATGTGGTGGGAGGGGGAAGGGACCTTGAATAAGGATATACAAGGTAAGAAAGTGTGACTTCTTTGTTCATAATAATAATAATAATATAGAAAGGAAAAAAAGAAATAAATGGGTTATCTTTATTTTCCTTTACAAGCTTAAGAAACACTGCAGGAAAAAAAAGAATGGGAATTGTCTTCAAACCTGACCTCTGGGAACTCTATCTTTGGGACCCATTTAGACCCATATAGTAAGAAGAAAATATATTTATGTCAGTTTTTTTCTGACTATCACTACCATATTAATAGCAAAAACTTTTATTATTAACAAATATATTTCTGAAAAAGAAAATACATGTATTAAGCACTTGTCAGAGAAAGGAGAAAGATTGAAAATCTAAGTTATAATTTTTTCTTGGGAAAAATCCATTCACAGGATTTCTTTTAAATAAGTATAACTTAAAAGTTATCTCACAATTATAGTTATTTTGATAAATGTATTTTATAATTCTAAAGTATTAATGCCAAGATGCTGGACACTGAATAATAAACTCACAATTTATATAGATCAGAGAAAGAGAGAGTAAACGTGTGTGTGTGTGAGTGAGAACATTATAGTAAAAATAGAGCCAGTATAATGAAGAGAAGAAATGTAAAGATACAGACCAGAAGGAAAGAAGTCAAAAGAGATAAGGTAAGCAATAATACTCTCTTGTGTCTCTTTGTCCGCTTGTTCTCTGTCTCTTCCCCACTGTCCCTAGAACTTGTTTCTCCTCCTTCTCTTTCATTCATTCTTTTCTCTCACCTGTCATGATCAAGCTTATTTAGGTGGCCATGTTAAGTCTGTGATTTTTCTCTCTTTTGCCTGGATTAGTCCATATGACTATGATTGCATTCTTTCTTACAGCTATAGTAAAGCTTTCACCTTAAGCATATCCCAAAGAAGTCATGTTCTTATTTTATATACTTGGTACCTACAACCCAGGATGAGGACATACCAGCCCCTTTTGAAGGGCTTTTCATTTTTTAACTGAACAAAGCTCCTGAGCTGAGTCTCCTAAGTCCTTTATGGATCATTTCTTTCTCTGCTGGATTTTGCCACCCATCATATTTGATTTTAGATCTCAGAATCTGACACTTCAGCCACTTTTTTCTCCTCCTAGAATAATAATTTGTTTTCTTCTTGCCTACCCAGTAAGTGTCCTCTACATCTCTCTGTATTCTGTAGCCAGCTATATCCTTCTGGGAAACTGTCACACATCACTTGGTCTTTCTGGCTCCTTATGCTTGCCAAAGACACTTGCCCTTTCTCTTTATTGGAACCTTCCTTATCCCCCAAAGTGTCTCTTAGACTACCCCTTCAACTGCTTTCTCTGTAGCTGCTCTAACTTCTTACTACCGCAGAGTTGTTTGCCTTTTCTCTGCTAGACTACTTCAAAAGTCACACTGTTGTGTCATAAAGTTCGTTTTTCCCTACTAGGTCACTATCACATGGAAAAGGAAGCCTATCTTTAGGTCTTGAGGATTTTAGTATAGATTGTAAACATTGGTATAACTAATATGATTGGAACTTTAATCTCTTTTTGTAAACTCAAAAAATCATGCAAGCTTCAGGGAGTTATGACTTTGCTCTCCCTGATGCAAGTCAACTGATATATAAGTACTCCTGTCAATCAAAAATCATCCCTGCCTACTGCCAGTTCTTGAGCATATAATCTCTCTGTCTCTGTCTTTGCACTACCTTAGTCTTCAGACTAGTTCCACACTCCAGCTACTATGTCCACAGGTCTGAAAATTTCCTGTGTACTCACAAGATAACTACTTCCCCCTGAGGTCCCTAACTTTACTTTCTCTCTTGTCTGTATGTCTTCCAGCTGCTTCCCAATCAAATTAACAGTCAAAACTGCTCTAAATAGAAACCAGACAGCCCTGGACTTACTTAAAACTGATGTAATGTAGATGCTCATAATGGAATTTCCCATCGTCCCAAGTCTGGCTAGAATCAGCATTTTCAGACTACTCCAAAATGGTCTTTACTTTTCTAGCCCAATGTGGTTTGCCAGACCCTGAAAAGCAAGATCAACAGATGTCTGTACTATTCCCCTTCCTCTCAACCTTTGACTACAATTTCAGCATTTTGTGCCTAAAAATGAGCTAAAAAGAGAGATGAGACTGCATAGTCACTTACCATCAACAAAATGCTGGAATGGCAGGTCTAAAAAACAAAGGTAAATGTCTGTGGTACCAATTCAATAACATATTTATTCTATAACCACACCAAATCATGTACATGTATAATGACAGAAAAATAAACAACAGCACTCACATGAGATTTAAAAGTTTTGGGAACTTATTCCCATGGGAAGAGGCATGGAGGGAAACCAGCCATTTTCTCCTTAAATATTCTATCAAAATTTTCAGCTTGGGCTACTGTAAAGTGATTCTTCCAGTCCCCAGTTATGCTTGTAAAAGTGAAGAAAACACATAGATGTGTTAATAATGGTCTTAATACCACTCACTTTTTCTTTCATAAGATTTTACCATATGTATGATTAGGATCCCAAATTTAACAAGTTCAGCTACCTATAACCCCCTGATGAACCCTGCAGATGATTTATAATCAGGTGAACACATAATTTCTCTCTCTGGAAATCATACCTTATCTTTTCTTCCCAAAAGTATCACCTACACAATATAATAGCAACAACACTAGCACTACCTTTTCATATGTCCTGATTATTTCTGTCTTTTATCATACCTGTTTTGATTAAACATTTTAACCTGTGTTTTTCAGCTCAATGATAAAGCATACTTTAATTGTTCTACTTTTTTAGTGTTAAGTTAGAGAAGTTTCTCACAATATGCAGGAACCTTTAGAATATGTTTAAAAAACTTTTAGTTATATGTATGTAGGTCTATGTGAATGTAGGTAAATGAAGAAGATGGAGATATCAGATATTTTTGAGCAGATACACATAGTTGTAAGCTCTATTGTTGACATTTCAATCCTTCAATTATTTGTAGGAGATCTAACTCCTTTTAGATGAGAACATTCAAGAACTTCTGTTTTCATTGAGCCATGGTGTTTCTTGATTAATGAAGATTTATATAATTTCATTTTCTGTATATTATAGCATTGTCCTTTTTATTCATACACTAATTCTCATCAATTCATCCTGGCAGTTCTCTAGTTTTATACTTTGAGACATCAGATGTCTAATTTCTCCCACTGTGTTGTGTGTTTCTTCAATGTAGAGGGCTAATGTATTCCATATAATTACATCTTCTGCATCTGTGTTCTTTTTTGTATTTTACATTTTTATTTTTTTAAGTTTTATTTTTTATTTAAAAGGTTTTTGTTTTAAATTTTATATACCAACCAAAGTACTCCTTCCTTCCCCTCCTCCTTCTAGCCCCCAGCTTTTTCCCACCCTACTCCTCATCCGCTTCTCAGAGAGGGTAAGGACTCCCACAGGGAGTCAATATACTATGCATATCAAGTTGAGGCAGAACTAAACACATCCATCATGTGAAGGCTGAGCAAGGTATTCCTCTATAGTGAATAGGCTCCAAAAACCTAGTTCATTCACTAGGGATATATCCTTGTCCCATTACTAGAGCCCTACAATCTACCCAAGCCACACATTGTCTTCCACATTCAGAGTTACTAGTTCAATCCCATGCAGGTTTCCAACTGTCATTCCAGAGCCAATGAGCTCCCAGAAGCTGAACTGTCCCTGTGGGTTTCCCCATCATGATCTTGACCCAAGTGTAGCTGGGTTTATGCTGAGGTCTTTGATCCACTTGGATTTCAGATTTGTGCAAAGTGATAAGTTTGGATCTATTTGAATTTTTCTACACAGTACAATCCAGTTATGCCAACAACATTTGTTGAAGATACTATCTTTCTTCCATTGAATATGTTTGGCCTCTTGTCAAAAATCAGATATTTATAGGTATGTGGTGAATGTTAGGGTCTTAAATTTGATTTCATTGATCCACAATTCTGTTTTTATGCTAATACCAAGCTGTTTTTAGTACTGTAGCTCTATAGTATAATTTGAAATGGGGGATGGTGATGCCTCCAGAGGTTCTTTTGTTAAGCAAAATCGTCTTGGCAATCCTGGCTTTCCTGTTATTCCAAATGAACTTGAATGTTGTTCTTTCCAGGTCTGTAAAATATTGGGTTGGGATTTTGATGGGAAATTGCATTGAATCTGTAGATTTCTTTTTGGTAGAATTGCAATTTTCATTATGTTGATCCTACCTATCCAGAAACATGGGAGAGCTTTCCATTTTCTGATATCTCCTTCAATTTCTTTCTTCAGTGATTTAAAGTTTTTTCAAATAGGTTTGTTACTTCTTTGGTTATAGTTACTCCAAGATATTTAATGCTATTTGCAGCTATTATAAAGGGTGATGCTTTCCTTATTTCTTTTTCAGCCCTTTCATCTTTAGTGTATAGAAGGGCTACTGATTTCTTTGAGTTAATCTTGTCTCCTGCTACATTGCTGAAGGTGTTTATCAGTTGTAGAAGGACCCTGGTAGAATTTAGTGGGTCAGTTATGTATACAATCATATCATCTGAAAATAGGGATAGCTTCACTTCTTCTTTTCCAATTTGTATCCCTTTAATCTCGTTTCATTCTCTTATTGCTTTGGCTAAAACTTCAAGGACTATATTGAACAGATAATGGTAGAGGGGGCAGCCTTGTATAGTTTCTAATTTTAGTGGGATTGCACTGATGTCTCTCCATTTAGTTTGATGTTGTCCATTAGCTTTTTTTGTAAATCATCTTCATTATACTTAGGAATGTTCCCTGTATTCCTGATCTTTCCAGGACTTTTATCATAAAGGAATGTTGGACATTGTCAAGGGCTTTGTCAACATCTAAGAAAATGATCATGTGTTTTTTTTCTTCAACTTGTTTGTATGATGGATGCCATTTATAGTTTTTTGTATGTTGAATCATACTTTTATTTCTGAGATAAAGCCAACTTGATCGTGGTGGATGACTTTTTTTATATGTTGTTGTAATTGGTTTGCCAGAATTTTGTTGAGTATTTTTGTATCAATGTTCATGAGGGAGATTGGTCTGTAGTTCTCTTTCTTAGTTGCATCTTTGAGTGGTTTGGGTATCAGGGTGATTGCTGCCTTATAAAAAGTGTATGGCAGTGTTCCTTCAGTTTCACTGGTCCTGGGCTTTTTTTATTTGGCAAATTTTAATAGCAGCTTCAATTTCCTTTGGTGTTATTTGTGTATTTAGGTCTTTAATCTAATTTTGATTTAATTTTGGTAATTGCTACTTGTCCAGAAAGCTGTCCATTTCTTTTAGGTTTTACATTTTAGTAGAGTTTAGATTTTAAAAGTATAACCTGATAATTCTCTAGATTTCCTGGGTGTCTGTTGTTATATCTCCCTTTTCATTTCTGATTCTGTTAATCTGAATACTATCTCTTTGTCTTTTAGTTAGTTTGGATAAAGTTTTGTCTATCTTGTTGACTTTCTCAAAGAAACAACTTTTTGATCACTGATTCTTTGTATTTATTGTACTGATTTGTTTTTATTGTTCTCTTTGTTTTTATTGTACTGATTTCAGCCCTAAGTTTGATTATTTCCTGCCATCTACTCCTTTTAGGTGAGATTGCTTCTAATTTTTCTAAAGCCTTCAGCTGAGTTGTTAGGTCTCTTGTGTGAGCTTTCTCTTGTTTTCTTTATATAGGCTTAATGTCCATCCTGGTCTTTTTGATTGATGTAGATTGAAGTCTACTTGTTAGAAATTAGGATGTCAACATTAGCTTTTCTCTTGGGGACATTTGATTGGAACATCTTTTCCCAATCCTTTATTCTGAGCCTGTGTCTGTCTTTAAGGTTGAGGTGTGTTTCTTATATGCAGCAAAAGGATGGCTTCTGTTTTTTTATTCATCATGTTAGGGAATGTCTTTTTATAGGTCAATTGAATCCATTGATTTTAAGAGTGACCACTGATTGAAATTTCCCATTATTTTTGGTGGTAGTTTGTGTGTATTTCCTTTCTTTGGTCTTTTCTTCTGTGGGATTATTAATTGTGGTTTCGTGGGTATATGTGGGTTCTTTAGGTTGAAGTTTTCCCTCTAGTGCTTTCTGTAGTGGTAAATTTGTGGATAGGTGTTGTTTCAATTTCTCTTTTTTGGTGAAATATCTTGCCTACTCCATCTATGATGATTGCTAGTTTTGCTGAGAACAGCAGTGTGGGATGGCAGCCAAGCTCTTTTAGTGTCTTTATAACTTCTGACAAGGACCTTCTTGCTTTCATTGTTTCTATTGAATATTCTGGTATTATTCTGATGGGTCTGCCTTTTTAGGTAAGTTGGCCCTTTTCCTTTGCTGCTGCTAATATTTTTCTTTGGTCCTTATGTTTTGTTGCTTGATTATTACGTGGCAAGCAGACTTTTGGGGGAGGTGTCTAATCTATTTGGTGTTCTGTAAGTTTCCTGTATCTTTATAGCTGTTTATCAGCTGTAGAAGTTCCCTGGTAGAACTTTGTGGGTCACTTATGTATACAATCATGTCATCTGCAAATAGAGATAGTTTGACTTCTTCTTTTCCAATTTGTATCCTCTTAATCTGCTTTTACTCTCTTATTGCTTTAGCTAAAACTTTGTGAACTACATTGAATAAATAAGGAGAGAGATGACATCTTTGTCTACATCCTGATTTTAGTGGGATTGCTTTGGGTTTTTCTCCATTAAGTTTGATGTTGGCTGTTGGCTTCTTGTAAATCACTTTTATTATATTTAGGTATTTTCCCTGTATTCCTGATCTCTCCAGGGCTTTTATCCTAAAGGAGTGTTGGATTTTGTCAAAGTTTTTTTCAATTTCTAAGGATATGATTATGTGTTTTTTTCCTTTCAGTTTGTTTATATGATGGATGACAGTTTTTCATATGTTGAGCCATGCCTGCATTTGGAATGAAGCT
Organism: Sigmodon hispidus; assembly: GCA_004025045.1. Lineage (NCBI taxonomy): Eukaryota > Metazoa > Chordata > Mammalia > Rodentia > Cricetidae > Sigmodon > Sigmodon hispidus. The sequence goes on along the minus strand of PVIH01008310.1, from coordinate 52,386 downwards.
TATTTGATCATGGTGGATGATAACTTTCATATTTTGTTGTATAGAGTTTGCCAGAATTTTTTGAGAAGATAACATACTTTCTATGATTGTGCTAAGTATAAATGGACTGAAAATTGTACATGTCAATTTTACTTGATAAATATGCTTGTTGTATATAGTTTTACTAGGTTAAAGTTAAAACCTTTTACTTTATTTAGAGAAAATGGGAAAATATTTTTTTTAGTTTATTAGATTAAGATGTGCAGAATTTGTTTAATGATTCTTTATGTTATGTTTGTTTAATTCTGCAAAGATGTGCTACTTTGCAGATTGATTTAATAAAAATCTGTAAAGCTAATAGCTCAGCAGAATAAAGGAGAGTTGGCACTAGCATGCAGAGAAAATAACTTGGAGTTATCTAGACATAAAAAAGAGAAGTGAGAAAAGGAGAAGATAATACCGGAGCCAGCCACTTACCACACAGTCAACCATAAATTAAGAAACAAAGTAAGATATATAGAATAAAAAAGGTAAAAATCCCAGAGGCAAAATGTAGTTAAAAATAAATAGATTGTTTAAGTTAGAAAATCTGGCTAGATACAAGGCAAGCTACAGCTGAGTATTCATAAGTAAGAATAAATATCTAAATATTTATTTGGATGCTGTGTATTGTCCCCCAAAAGTAAAAAAATAAAATCCAACTATAGATATATCTTTGTTGATGTGCATTGAACTATTTTACAAGTTGTTTTCTAAGATATAAAAAGTCTTATAAAGCTTTATTGAACTATGGTTACTATGTAATTTTCCATTGAGTTTATTGGACATGTTCATCTGCCATAGAAAACACTCTCCCAGAACAAATGACCTTTTCCATGTGCCTGAAGCCCACAACATTATCATTAAAATTTTTGAGTGTAAGGTCTAAACTGAGTGATGAGCAATGATTGCTGACACATTCTCAACCCTTTCTAAAGAATTCCATAAGCAGAACAAGCTGTCCACTTGCTCATAAAATTTTGAAACTAGAAAATTCCTTTACCTTTTCACATGAGCACCAAGCCATTAGTAACAACATCTTCTGGGACAAGACTGTAATTGGACATGTTATTTTCTATCATGGCTTCAAAGGAGCTGTATTTGAGAACAAGATCCAGCTCATCTGGTTCTAATTTCTTTTCTAAGAAGTCACAGATCTTTTCTATGGTTCCCCTTGTGTCCTAAAAAAAAGAAACAAAATTGAGTCTAATCAGTAGAGCATTCTGAGTGAACGGATTTGAGAAAGAAATGGTAGATAGAGGATGAAAAAAGGAATACAAAGAAGTGTCACCATCAATTGAGAAAGTATGAATTGGATTTTGATATGGCATGTCTTCCTCTATGCTGTATATGTGCTTTATTTTCATTTGTTAGTAAAGGTGCTATTTTGGCCTTTGGTGAGGCAGCTTAGAAGCAGATGGAAAATCAAAGCAAAGAAAAAAGAAGGAAGTTAGAATTAAAAAGATACTGCAGTCTTCCCCCCAGTAGGCATGATGTAATGGATCACAAATTCCTGAAGTCTTGTGGCAATACATAAGTGAGTAAGAATGTGTTGAGTCATGTTGTAGGGGCTAGTTGGTACTGTACTGAGCCATATGACAAACATTGTGTAATTAATAACGTAAGCCTTTTTGTAATTATTTAGAACTAAGTAGCTAGAGGACTGCATATCCAGAACTCAATGCCAGGCAAGGACTTAAACTTCTAGCTACAAATGGAACTCTATGTGGAATAATGAAAAAGCTTTAAAAACATTCTAAATGCACAGAAACACAGCAACACTGGGCTTTTTAGTCTCACAGTCTCATGCCTGAAGCATTAGAAAGACTCCTGGATACTACTATGTGATGTAGCCAGCTATAAGACACCATGATCTAAGCAACATAACTAGTTTTTGGTGTCTCTTTCATGGACCTTGGTAGAAAGTGGCTTCTTCAAGCCCACTGGTTGCAGGTTTTGTAGTACAGCTGTTGTCTTAAAAACAGCCCCATGATATTTAATACAGCTTTCTAAAATTGGGAAGATAATCCTGACTCAATTGATATCTTTGCCATGATGAAAAAGCTAATCAGGGCACAGCCAGCAACAAAGTGTCTTAGTCACATAGTCTAGCAACTTAAAAACTCTTTGGACTAAAAAAATTAATTAAAAATATACAATAAATTAGACCACATGTGAAACTTCTAAAAGGGTTACAATGAGTGTAAAAAAAAATGTTAACTTATAAGAAAAAAAGGTAGAAAATATTTTTTAAAAAGAAAATAGTGTAAGAAAATGTAATAAGTTAACTAAAGATAGAAAATACAGAGTCTGGATTGTGTATATTATTGTGTTTTCTTTTAATTTTTTAGTTGTTAATGTGCTTACTGCAGAAAGACATTCTTTTGTTAAGGCTGCTAAGTTGAACCAACATATATTTAAAACAGCATGTTGACTTTGAAATTTTGGTTAAAATATTGCTTTGAAGAAGAGGATCTTTTTTTTTGTTTTGTTTTCAAAGAAGTTGATTGACTTCAGATTACTTTCAGACTAATGTGGTTTGATAGACCAAGGCACCCTAAAGGCAACTGCCTGAGATTATGCAGACTCACAGACTGCTGCATCCAAGTTTTCATCATAATTCTCAATTTTCTCAGTACCTCTATAAGACCCCAAATCAGGAGAAAGTGGAAAAGGTATGCATTTTCAAATTCCGAAAATATTGTTTATAAGTGTTTGGTTTTATTATAAATGATTAATAAATTTACTTTGGTATGGATTTTTGTTTATTGATCTAACTTAAGGTTAATTTTGCTATACTGTAGGTACATTTCTATTGTTCAAGGTATGATGTTAATTTAATTCATTTAAAATTGTAATGTATAATTCAATATAGATTAATACTCAATCATCTATAATAATCTATATTATATATAATATATGTATTATATATAATAATAATTATAGTCATGTTAATTAATTTTTTTTAGATATACTTATATTTATTTTAATTAGATAGCTAATTTCCAAACACTTCAAAGGCTTACAGAATATGGCATTTAAAATGTTTTAAGATCTTTGTCTTTTCTTGATGGTGAGACTTGCCAGCATCAATCTTCCTTAAAAGGATGATAAACATTGAAAAAATTCCATGTGGAGTTTATTTTCTTTGTGGCAATGGTTGGACACTGATCAAGGTATTGTTTTGCCTTGATTGCTTGACATTATGCTGTATAAAATAGACATGTGGCACCCATAGGAAATGATCACTCTACTTTGGCAGAACAATCCACAGTGGTCCTTAAGGTTTCTGCTCTATAGAGGCTGCCAGACATTCTGCAGGACACAGGGAGAAGCAACTGACAAAATATGCCAGAATGAATGGAGCAGTCCTTCAAATTTCCTGCCTCATTAAAACGTCTGCCAGAGACTGTAGACCTGTAGCCTGAAGATGGATGATCTGACATTACAAAGGAATTTTGGGTGACTTCAGTAAACCAGATGTTGCTGTCATTTTTAGAATTTTGGAAATTGCTTAGAATACTTTTTCTTTCTCAGGTAATATATTCTTCTGGAGTCTTTGATGGAATTAAAGTTTAAATAGTAATAATTATAGCTTTCCTTAGTTATAATAAAAGGTGAATTAGATAAAAAGCTTTAGCCTCACAAAATAGGGTGGATGGTAGAATATTTTATTTAATTTTGCTAAATGAAAATAGATTAGATATAACTGTAATTCTTGAATGGTAGATGTTTTGTTATATGTAATTTGCTATGTTGAAATTTCAAGCTTCCTTTTTATTAGAGAGAAGGAAAGAAGTGAGGTAAAATATGTTTTGTATGCTGTGAATGCACTTAATTGCTATTTGTTAATAAAGAGGTTGTCTTGGCCTATAGCAAGGGAGCTTAAAAGCAGGCAAAAAAATCTAAGCAGTGATAAAAGATAAAGAAGAGTAGCATCAACAATATGCTTCAGGCTGCTTCACAGAAGGTATGATATAATGGAAGACAGGTAAAGCCATGGGGCCTCATGGCAATACTTATAAGAATTGGTTAAGGTAAGTCATAAGAGCTAGTTGGTAATGAGCCTGAGCCACAGGCCAAACAGTTGGTAATTAATATAAACATTTTTGTGATTATTTGAGAATAGGCAGCTTCAAGACTCCAGTTCTAAGATTTCTTAATTAATAATCAGTCTCTATGCTGTTTTTTGGTGGAGCAGGATCATGGGCCAGAAAGATATGGCATTAAATGTGAGGTCTTGATTATCTGAACATAGAGCCTTAAAAAAGCTAAGAGAAGTTCTGGGCCAAAAGTCAGATGTCATTTCCTGGCTTCTCCAATCTCTCAGATGGGCTGATACTCATTGGCCTGCAGAGGCACATCTATCAGCTGCTGCCTGTGCCACCAGAACCATCTGCTAGTGCCAGGTGCCAGTGTCATACACTAAGCTGAGTCACTTCACTGCTGACATGGCTGTTTCAAATTAGTCTCAGGTGGTCAAGAAGTGCTAGAAGTGCTCAGTTTAAACAGATCCAGATGCAAAAATCCTTTAAAGAGGTTACTGTGTGTTTACAAAATGTGCATAGACTTAAGAAAAAGAAAATAAAACAAGCACAGACCATCACAAAAAGATATTTTATAAATTATGAAGTCTTTAAAAAAAGAACAAAATAATAGAAAAAGACAAGACAAACAAATATAGAAAATACACAGAGTCTGGATCCAGTATGGTGTTGTGTTACATTGGAATTTTTTGAATGCTGATGAGTAAACACCTGCAGAGTGATATGGGATTAAAAGATGGACTGACCAATTAAGCAAGCCTAAATATTCTAGACATGCTTTAACATTCAAGTAGAATTCAGAAATGTATTGTATTTTTTAGATTTTTTTCCCAAAAGAAATGAAAGACTGTGGATTCATTAAAGGTTAAAGATGATCAAATTTTATCAATTTTTGAATGTTTTGAGTCTAAAGGAAATTTTGCATCAGCAATAAAAGCTAGGCTAGGAAGTGAATTAGGTATATCTTTGGAGTCACCGTGATAGGAAAGATAATCCTGGAGTATTTTCTAAAAAATTGCTAAATGTAAATAGATTGGACAATATAAATATAGCTTCTACCTGAAACTTGTCCTTATTGTATATAGTTTTACTGTTAGAGTTAAATCATTTTTTTATTTAGACAAAATGCCAAAAATATTATGAAATAATCATTTTTTTACACAATGATAATATGTCTTTGCCACAGTGCTTTCTGGTTGGTTTAGTAGATAGCTAAATGGCCAATAGTGATGCAGGTCATGTAGGTAGGGCTTCCAGCACAGAGAAAACTAAAGAAAAGAAGCAGAGAAGTCATACACAACCAGAATGAGACTGACAAACAGAATTGGGTTGCTATAAAAGCCAAGTGGTAAACATAGATTAATAAAAGCATAGGTTAATTTAGATTGTAAGAGCTAGTTGAGATAGTCTTAAGCTAAAGGCTCACATTTTATAATTTATATTAATTCTACATAGCACTTTTGGGAGCTGGCTTGTTGGACAGAAAAAGAATCACTACAGATATCTTTTAGGGAGGAGAGAATATTAGGGATGGAGTCTTATATAACACTGGTTCAACTCAGTCTCTTTGTAGAGGATGATGAATTTGAACCACATGTTCTCCTTTCTCCATATTTATAGTGCTATGGTCACAGGTGTTTGCCACCACACTCAATAAATGCAGTGAGATATTTTATCTAATGGCAGGTTTTCATTCTATGGAATTTTGTCTGGTGGAATGAAAATTTGTATGATGAGAAGACTAAACTTGAGGTTATAGAGAGCCTAAATACACCTACCTGGCTTTGTGTCTAAACTGCTGGCACTGAAAGCATGTTTCACCATATCCAACCCACCTTTATATGTTTAAAGAAACTTACAGAAATACTTCTAGGCCACAATCATGGCCTAGAATGGAGGCTCACGAACAAACAACTTGCCAAAGATTAATGGTTAAGTCCAATAATAGTGTTTACTTAGACTAACTGACCATAATATAGTTTTACAACATTTATAAAAATGTTTTTCTTAATTATTTTCCAAGTATTTCTGAGATTCTTTTTTGTTCTTAGCAAGGTTCTCATGCTTTACCTCAGATGAGCATCAAATATATAATCTTACTTCAGGTCCTCAACAGTTAGAATTATATCTATGTACTGCTACCACTGTGTTAACCCTAGAAGACAGTCGTAACAAGGCAAATTACCTTTGCTTCTGGGGCTAGGAAATGGTATTGTTTTAAAACTTTGATTACAAATTTTATCACAGCTCTAGGTAATATTTCATGTAATCAACTGTAACCATAACTGAAAACAGTATGTTGAATGATCAAAAAACAAGCTTATGGCTATCTGCTCAGGTATGCAGCAGAGACAGATAAAGAAAATTTCTGGATAAAATTGAATTTTATCATGAGCAAGTAAAATATTTTACAGATGGCTGAAATGTGTAAGGTATGGTTATGCTTCTTACATGTAAACTTTCTATGTCCTGAAAGATAACATCAAGAGCTCAATTTTTTTAAATAATTCTTGTTTCTCTTTTGTTCCTTTTAAACTTATTTCATTAAATATTATTTCTTGTGTGAATTCCATCAATCAAGCAGGTACTTTGACATCAGATCTTCAGCCTTCCCTCTGATAGTTCAGATCCCATGTCCTAATGTCACTCTCAGCCAAGCAGTAGAAATTCTGTGGCAGAACTCTCATTTCTAACTGATCAAAAGATCCTTTCTACCTAAAATTGCTGCCTCAACTGGGTCAATCATCCCGGCCACAGAGTCTACCAATTTCTGGGACTCACAGACCATCATGGCCAAATAATCAGGTAGGCTCCTTGCAAATCTTTGTATCTCCCAACATTTCTCAAATCATCTAGTCTCACACGCAGTTGTGCAGTAGTGTACCTATTTGGGTTAGTACTAAAAAACTCACTCAATTTGTGATAATGAAGAAAAGCAGCCAAGTAACCACCTCTGATACCATCCAGGCCCCAAACCAGGGCCCATTAATTAGTGATACCATATCCAGAGCAAGAAGATCTGAACAAGACTCATAGCAATGAACACTTACTAGTAACAATGTATTGACTAAAGAGAAAACTGTGTGACTCACTAGGCCACACTATAGTTTGCATGTAGAGACATTTGAATGTGGTGTGTGTGTGTGTGTGTGTGTGTGTGTGTGTGTTTGGGGAAGTTTTGTTCCTTCTCTTAAATTTTGTTTTATTTTTGGGTCAGGATTTAAGAGCAAAGGGAAGATGTGAAGGGATGAGAAGATAAGTGGGATTAGAATGCATTATGTAAAATTCACCATGAATCATAATACTGATTTAAAATTAGTGATTAAGTGGCTTCTGCTATATGTATAGAACAATGCCTCATTTAAACTTCATTAGAGAACCTTCCTTTATGGTACAGATGGGGACAGATATAGAGAATCACAGTCAGATAATATGCAGAGAGTGATTCACCTTGGAACAACCCACCCTAAATGTGATGTCTTCAACATTCCCCTACCCCAAGTACTCAGGAAACCTGCAGAAAAAGATGTGAAAAGAATGTAGAAGAAAGAGAAAATAGAAATTATCAAAAAACATCGCTGTCTACAACAAAATAAACAGACATCATTTGAACGTGGAGAGACTGAGGCAGCATACACAGTCTGCATGAGTCTGCACCAGATACACTCTGTCTTTATTATGGTTTCCAGTTTAGTGTTTTCATGAGAGAAATGAATGGATCTCTGATTCTTGTGATTTCAACTGGGCTCATTTCTTTTCTTGTTTGTCCTGTCCAAGTTTGATATTATAATTTTTGTTTTACTATATGTCTTAGTTAGGATTTCCTCTGCTGTTATAAAACACCATACAAAAGTAACATTGTGAGGAAAGGTTTTCTTTGGCTTATACACCACTATTTATCATGGAAAACATGAGGATAAAATTCAAGCAGTGCAGGAACCTGTAGAAAGGAGTTAATGGCAAATCTATGAATGGGGGCTGCTTACTGGTTTGTTCATCATAGTTTGCTCAGGCTTCTTTCTTACAGAACTCAGGAACATCAGCATAGGGATGGCACCACCCACAATGAGCTGGGCCCTCTCTCATGAATTACTATTTAAGAAAATGTCTTAGGAGTTTGCCTACAGCCAGTACAAAGGAAGCATTTTCTTAACTGATAATCCTTTTTCTCAGAATACTCTAGCCTGTGATAAGTTGAGAGGAAACTATCTAGCACATCATTTTATATTGCATGTTATTATATTTTCTATTCTTTATTAGGGCATTTTGTTGTTTTACTGGGTGTTTGATTTTTTTTAAGAAGAAACTAGAAATTGGGTGGATAAGGAGTGTGTAGTATATGTAAGCACACTGGGAGGAAGGGAATATGATCAAAATATGCTCAAAATTAAAAATTGCTTCAAATCATAAAATATAATTTAAAAAAGTCAAAACAAAATTAAACAAAAGAGAAATCACAACTTTCAGGAAACTTCTCCATTACCAGTATCTATTTCTATGAGGTAAACAGTGGCTGAAAAATAGCCTTTTCTAGTTCTTAACTGTGTTGTGCTTGTAAGAAAAATTCATACCTTTTTCATGTGTTCATAACTCAGTACCAGGAAATTGTCACATTTTCTCATGGACAACCAGCATCTAGTGTGTTCAAACCATGATCCATAGAAGACTTGGTGTGAAAGGAAAGGAAAATGTCAGTTACAAAACATAAAATTGTGGTCTGCTTGATATTCTTCAATTTTCTGCAAATGAAAAATGTATTTGTATTTACAGCATTCAACATGATGTTTGAGAGACACACAAATAGTAAACTAGCAAAATCAAGTTCATTAACAGACTCATCACCTAGTAGACTTACCAATTAGAAAACTTCCTACTGTCAGGTTTTAGGGACAGGGACAATTGTTGAAAATTCATTACAACAATACAGGAAACCGGAGGTTCTTGTGCTCTGCCAGGCTTTTATGTTTTAATTACCACTGTGTCTCAAGATTCATCTTTTTTTTTAAATTGTAAATGTTCAGGTGATAGCTAAGACTTGTTACCAACTAGCTGTTTTTATCTTAATTTTTATTTAATTTTTTGTTTATATATCCACCACTGTTTCTCCAACCCTCCTCTTCCCAGACTACTCCCAGATCTCCCCACCCCATCCTCTTATCCAATCCTCAGGGAGTGTACAGACTTTGAGGATGAGTCAATGTAGTCTGGCATTGGTAAGTGTGATAAGTCTAAGCCCCTATCCCCAGTATCAAGGCTGACCAATGTGTTCCTCTGTAGGTAATGAGCTCCAATATGCCAGCTCAAGTACCAGGAATAAATTCTGATCCCATTGCCAGTTGCTCTGAAAACTGCCCATTTCCCTAGACTGTCATCAACATTTAGAGGGCTTAGTTCAGTCCCATATAGGTTCCCTAGTTGTCATTTCAGAGTAGATAAGATCCCAATTGCTTGAGTAAGCTGTCTTTGTGGGTTTTTCATTATGATTGATCTTGAACCCATATAGTCTCCCATTCTCTCTCTTCAACTGTTTTGAAAGCTTGCCCCTGTACTTAGTTATGGATTTCTGCATTTGCTTCCAAAATTGGCTAGATGAAGTTTCTATAATGACAGTCAGGGTAGTCATCAATTTGATTATAGGGGAAGGCCAGTTTAGACACTTTCTCCACTATTGCTTGTATTCTCAGCTGGGGTCATCCTTGTGAGGTTTTGGGTATTTCTCTAGCACCAGGCTTCTTTCTAACCCTATCCATAATTACTCTCTCTTTCAAGATATCAGTTTAGTTCTGCCTCTCTTTCATCTGCCAGCTCAACTATCCCATTGCTTTATGTTCTTTTCTCACTTATTCTTGTTCTCTGCCACCTATAGTTACAATTTAGGAGATCTTATAAATTTTCCCTTTCCTGTGAGATTCACGGATGTCTCTCTTATGTTCCTCCTTGTTATATAGCTGCTCTAGGGTTGTGAATTGTAGCCTAGTTATCCTTTGCTTTAATTCTAAAGTCTACTTATGAGTGAATACATATCAGGGTTATTTTTCTGGGTTTGTGTTACCTCAGTAAGGATGATATTTTCCAGTTCTATCTATTTGTCTTCAAATTTCAGATTGTCTTTTTTTTCTACTGCTTATTAGTACTCCATTTCAAAAATATGCCTCAAGTTTCTACTCATTTAACCATTTCATACTTTTATTTTTTTCTCAGTACCTGAGGGATTAACGAATTAAGTCAGGGATAAAACAAGAGTTCAAACAAAATCAGACTACTAGGAAACATAAATTTTAATATTACAAGGTTGGACTGAAAGCTAAGATGAATGACCTACACAGAATTTGTAAAGAGAAGGTGAATTTTGCAAAATCTGACAGTATTAAGTCACTTGAGGCTGAAGGTTAAGCACAGAAAATGTCTCAGTAGAAAGAATTTATCATACTTGTGGGAAAACCTTAGTTTTATTTCTCAAAAAATATGCAAAACTGTTGATGACTTCTGTTTTTGTCACTTTAGAGTTTTTTCCCTGTGATAGAAATGGAGACTGAAATATTTCCTCAAGCTTTGCACCAGATAGTCTGGCACACACAAATGTGAACAATAAAAAACAGATTTTGTTTTATACATAATAAATAGCAATGCATAACATCAGATACCTTCTGACTTCCACACTTAAACCTTGCACAAGTATGCCAACATTTACACAAGACATTGATACCATCATAAATCTGTATACATGCACACACATCAAAAGATAACCTGAATTCAAGCCAGATGTAGTGACATATATCTGTAATGCCAACATTTGGGAAAGACATGAAGTTCAATGTATCTTTTATTTACTTAGTAAATGTGTGTCCAGCCATGATTCACTGATACACTGTCTCTAAAAAAGAGCCAAAATCATGTTAGTGAAAGCACAAATAAGCCTATGACTTACATGATAAGTAACACTGGTTCTGCCATGGAAGTAGTGTAAAGATATTTATTTGGTGGTAAATATTGCAAAGGGTATTCCAATAAGGCTGGCATCAAACTTGATACAATGACAGAAATGGACTTAAAATGCTGAGTCATTCTTATCTACCCAAGATTTTTTGAACTAAAGGCTTGAACCTGTCTTCTGAGTCTGTAAACATGTCATGTTTTATAGTCTAATGGATATGTATCATGTGACCTAACTTCTGGACCTAAAATCAAGCAACCACATCATCTGCATGCTAGTGTGAGGGTTATTTTCAATAAACAGACAAGTAAGCATGTACCTTATTCATGGTGAAGTGTATTAGGAAAACATAAGTGGATGGAAGAATAATTTATATGGTGTTCAAAATAAGACAAAATGACAGGGTACAGAATGGGAAAGGATTTTCACCAACCCTAAAACTGACAGAGGACTGATCTCCAAAAGATATAGAGAACTCAAGAAACTAGAGCCCCAAACCCTGAATAACTCAATTAAAAAATGGGATTCAGAACTAAAAAGGGAATTTTCAGCAGAAGAATTACAAATGGCAGAAAGGCACTTGAAATAGTGCTCACCACCTTTAGCCATCAGAGAAATGCAAATCAAAACAACTTTGAGATACCACCTTATACCTACCTGTTGGAATGGCTAAGATAAAAGACACAGAGGACAGCCTATGTTGGAGAGGATGAGGAGCAAGGGGAGCACTCCTTCATTGATGGTGGGAATGTAAACTCGTATAGCCACTATAGAATGCAGTATGGTGGTTCCTCAGAAAAGGAAATCAATCTCCCTAAGGATCCAGCAATACTGCTCTTAGAAATATATCCTAAAGACTCACATGCACACCTCAAAAGCATTAGCTCAACTATGTTCATAGTAGCAATATTTATAATAGGAAAAACTTGAAACAACCTAGATGCCCCTCAACTGAAAAATGGATTAACAAACTTTGGTACATCTATACAATGAAGTACTACTCAGCAGTAAAAAAATGACATCCTCAAATTTGCAGGCAAATGGATGAATGTGGAGAATATCCACCTGAGCAAGGTCTCACAAACCCAGAAAGATAAGCATGTGATGTACTCACTCATTAGTGGACTTGAGACAAAAAGCCAAGAACACTCAAGCTGCAAACCACAACCCCTTAACAGCATGGGATGTGAAGGAACTTAAGAGAGAGAAATCCAGGGATTATCCTAGGATAAGAAAATAAAAAAGATCTCCATAGCTAATTGGGAGCATAAAGAGTTGCAACCAAAAACAAATCATGAGAGAGGTAGATGACTGAGAGGAGCAACAATGAGGTAAAAAAAGAGATGAAGATCTTAATAGGGGAAACCAATGTGGGGTTGGAAAAAGACTGGGTGTTAGGGAAACCACCAAGAACTCACAGGATGTCCCTGGCTAGGTCTCCAACCAATAGTGACGGTGTTGCTTAGACTTGACTTCCTCTATAATCAAAAGAACAGTCACTCCACATGCCATCACAGAACTTACATTCAAAAATGAATAGAGGTAGAGGCAGGGATATATGCCTGAGCACTGGGCTGAGTGCCTGGTCCAGCTGAGAGCAGTTGGGGAGAGTCTATATGAATAAGGGGATAGGGACACTGAGGCAAATTATCACAGTGATGGCTGGCTGGGGATCTCTCTGAATCAAGAACAGCCACTGGGGAACCATCAGGACAAGGAACTAGGTCCTCCAAGGATAGGTAACTGTCCAATGACATGGGCAGGGAGCCTCAAGCAGAAGGATCAGACTGTGTTTTATTGAATGGACTGGCACATTGCAGCCCATTATCTCCAGAGGAACACCAAACCCAGAATTGATATTAGGATGTAGAAATCAGACTTTCCTGGAGTGGATGCTGAACTGACCCACTTTGGGAATTCTTGTCTCTTTTGGGGAGGGGATGGGGTGATGGGATGAAGGTAAGCTGAAGACTGACCAGAAGGGATTGGGAGGGGGAAGGGGGGAGCAAGGGGATACATGGATAAAAAGGACTTAAATTTATAAATAAAATAAAAAAAGAAAGGAAGATTCTCAAACAATAATGAATCAGCAGAAACCAAATTAAGGTATAAATAAAGATTGCATGAAATCATTAATACTTACAGAAATGAAGAAGGTGAAGATAATAAGACACCTGTTTGTATGTGTGTGTGTGTGTGTGTGTGTGTGTGTGCATGTGAAAATTAGAAAAAGATACAGAGACACAGAGGGAATTTTTGTGACTTTTTTGTTTTTGTTTTACTCTTTTTATTGTTTTTTTAAAAAATCAGCATCAAATATTACATAAAAAGCAAAATATTCAGAATAAATAAAAAAATTCATATGGTAATAAAATTTCTCTTATCTCTAAAATACATCAAACATAAAAAATAAATTCTAAAGCTTCTCAAGCCAGATTATGCTAAGCTACAGATAAAGAAAGCACAGTAGGTCATGGTTAATGCCCATGGATGCACTTTGGCCACCCCAAATTTCTGCTAAGCAACTCTTCTACAGACAAACCAGAAGTTTTGTTTTGTTTTGTTTTGTTTTGTTTTTGTGTGTGAGTTTTTAAATCACTCTATTCATCCATTTTCTTTCTTTAAAAAAAAAAATGCTTTTGCTTAAAGTCCACTAATGAGTGTGTACATCCCCTGCTTATCCTTCTGGGTTTGTGAGACCTCACCCAGGAGGATATTCTCCAAATCCATCCATTTTTCAGCAAATTTTAGTATATCATTTGTTCTTACTGCTGAGTAGTATTCCACTGTGTAGACGTACCACAGTTTGTTAATCCATTCTTCAGTTGAGGGTCATCTAGTTTTTTTCCAGGTTTTTGCTATTATGAGTAATGCTGCTACAAGCAGAGTTGAGCTAATGCTTTTGGAGTGTGAATGTGTGTCTTCCGGGTATATGCCCAATAGTAGTATTGCTAAATCCTTGGGGAGAGTGATTCCCAGTTTTCTGAGAAACCTCCATACTGCATTCCAGAATGGCTGAACAAGTTTACATTCCCACCAACAATGGAGAATTGTTCCCCTTGCTCTGCATCCTCTCCAGCATAGGCTGTCATCTGTGTTCTTGATCTTAGTCATTCTGACAGGTGTAAGGTATCTCAAAGTTGTTTTGATTTGCATTTCCCTCATGGCTAAAGATGTGGTGCACTTTTTCATGTGCCTTTCAGCCATTTGTAATTCTTCTGCTGAGAATTCTCTTTTTAGTTCTGAACCCTGTTTTTAATTGGGTTATTAAGGGATTTGATCTCTAGTTTCTTGAGTTCTCTATGTATTTTAGAGCTCAATCTCCTGTCACTTGTAGGGTTGGTAAAAATCTTTTCCCTTTCTGTAGGCTGTTGTTTTGCCTTATTAATTGTGCCCTTGGCTTTACAGAAGCTTCTCAGTTTCAGGAGGTCCCACTTATTGATTGTTGTTCTTAGTGTCTGTGACACTGAAGTTATATTTAGGAAATGGTCACCTGTGCCAATTTGTTTGAGGGTATTTCCCACTTTCTTTTTTGTCAAGTTCAATGTAGATGGTTTTATGTCTTTTTTCAACCCCACATTAGCTTCCTCTATTAAGATCTTTATCTCTCTCTCTTTTTTTTTTTACCTCATTGCTGTTTCTCTCAATCAGTCATCTACCTCTCTCATCCATACATTCTTGGTTATGCTCCCAATTAGCTATGGAGATCATTTTTTATTTTCTTTTCCTAGGGGAATCCCTGGATTTCTCTCTTAAGTTCCTTCACTTGTTTATGTTTATGTTGAGGTCTTTGATCTACTTTGATTTGAGTTTTGTGCAGGAAAATAGGCTTGGATCTATTTGCATTTTTCTACATATTGCAATCCAAGTATGACAACAGCTTAGCATGTGTGTGTGAGGTAGATCTGGTGATTTGAAGTAATATAAGGGATATGGCAATGGGAGAAAGACATATGCCAAAGCAATCTCACCTTCACCTCTCTACTCTGCAGTCTGTGTCTGCAATTCCTCACAGTGGTATACATTTTATTAATTATTTTTCATTTTTCTGTGTTTGATTTTTACATATGATGGCTTTTCCTGCATAGTTTTTACATGCTACAATGCAGATATTCCAGTCCAGATATGCTCAGCAATGCAATAACGGCACAACTGACTTTTGACTCATTATGAAGCTTGATCCTTTATTGTTGATTCATGCTTGGTACTCTAAACCTGGTCATAAATCCATGGATTAAGAGGTCATAGGTCCTAAGTTGAGTTACTACTGTTGTTTTAATAAATTGTCATGCAGTCACGTTGCCTTCTAAATGTTTATATTTATAGCTAATGATATATGCTGTTGTTTGTCTTTGTCCAAGAAGGTTCTTTGAAGCCTTAACTGATTATTGTTTTATTAATTAAAAATTGGGAGTCAGTCAGATATTAGAAGTAAATACTGAAAGATCAGAGAAACAAGGAAGCAACCACCAGTGACTTCCTACCTTTACTATTTCTTCCTACAAAAAGGCCAAGATCCCTCTTAGATTCCACCTTATTGCTTCCTGTCCTCTATCTGTCTACCTTTCCCAATACCCTATGATTAGTTTTGGTCAGCTAGTGGCATGCTTTATTTTCATAATGCAATAAAAATATCATACAGCATTTTTTCATCTGGCATTAGTTATTGCTGAGACACTTAAGGGATCAAAATTTGGTGAATAACTGACTGTGAGTAATCAATCATTGTTGTGATTTCTGTGTCACTCCACTACCCAAGGCTCAGGAAACACTATAGAATAGATAACAGACAGAATATAAAAGCTAGAGGATGAAAAGGGATGCTATAAAATTGTTTTATATGAATCTTGCCCTATGGAATTGATATGGCTGTGTGGAAATAAGCTCATATCATCAATGATTGCCTATAGAAAATCTAAATAAGATCAAGCCCATTAGTATTCCTCCATAAATGTGTGTGTGTCCTGAGACTCTATTCCTTGTGGAGGAGCCATTTGCAGTAGATGGGAGCTGGATGAGAAAGAGTTTTTATTCATTTGGTAGATGCCCACAGTTAGATCTCTAATGCTTCTGTGGGTAGACCCACACCCATGTATATATGAGTACCATACATGTGTGTTTTTAAAAGACACAAAGGTGTGTAATATATATCTATTGTGTGTTTTTGGTGTACCAGAAAGTCTAGTATATCAAGATATATTATAATAATTTTTAAAAATATTAAAGAATAAAATTATTGTGTAAAACAAAAGTAAAATTAGAGGGCTAGAGGTGACTCAGAGGTTAAAAGCACTGACTGTTCTTCCAGAAGTCCTGAGTTCAATTCCCAGCAACCACATGATGGCTTGTAACCATCTATGATGACAACTGGTACCCTCTTCTGTATACTGTATACATAATAAATAAATAAATCTTAAAAAAATAAAATTAGAAACAGATGATTATATAGCAAAGGCCTTCAAAAGTAGATAGTTCAGGAATAATGAGACAATTTTTAATATTATATTTGAGTAATTATCATTATCTCCAAAGTACACTATTACTCATATGTAAGACATATTTATTCCAAAAATGAGCTTTAAAAATATTCATCAGAAACAAACTTGTAATGACTTTTTTTAATATGTAGAAGTTAGATTATGTCAACCATCATCAAGCAAATTTATTTATTCAGTATATGTTAATTAATATAGAGATCCACAGGCACTAAAAATGTTGAGAAGACAAGTGAAATGATCAATATTAGAAGGGACTTTTATGTAACTGGTTTTCCTCCCAAGGCTCTGAAATTATTTTTCATTTAGAAGAGCTGTATTATAGACAGAAGTGGCTGATGACTACATTGAAACATTATATTTTGTATATTTCATGGCACAGGAGTGGTGACAACATGAATAATACCTGTACAACTTTAAACTAGACAAAGCATAGAGGATTAGAGTAGTCATGGTATCTGGCCTATGAGAAACGGTTGATGATTTTTGCTAACTCAATTTTTTTAAAAGTGTGGTCCCCGGTCATTTTCCAAATTCCACTGCGCATTTACACATCCAAGAGTGTATAGGCAGCATTAGTTAGATTGAATGGCTTTAAGGAAATTATGGAGATGGAGAAAAGCCCTATCAGTTAAGACAATTGATTCTCTCCATAAAATCTGGGTCAGTTTAAAGTATCCACATGGTGACTCATGATCATCTGTAACTTCACTTGCAGAGAATATCCTTTTTAGCTTTTGTGTGAAATGAATACATTGTAATGCACAAACAATTTAGGTAAAGGAAACCTACTCAGTACTCTGTTGCTGCAGCGCAGTCCACTGCCTGCCCAGAGCACAGCTGGGAAAGTAGCAGCAGGGAACAACTGGGTCCCTTGGTCCTGGGTGCACACCTCAGAGGTAGGAGACTTGGTTTCTGCAGAGAACACAGTCTAAACAGAGAAGGACTGGCATAGTAGGAGGAAGGAAGCAGAGGAGTTCCTTAAAGCACAGCTGAGAGGTCAGAGGTCAGAGGGTGACTTCCACCTTTGAGTCTGGGCCCTGATCAGTCACTCTACTGCTGCAGCACAGACCACTGCCTGCCCAGAACACAGCTGGGAGGGTAGCAGCAGGGGAACAGCTGTGTCTCTTGGTCCTGGGCACATGTTTCAGAGAGGAAGCCTGGCTTCAGTGGAGAGCACAGCCTGCACATAGAGGGACTGGCATGGTAGCAGAAGGGAAGCAGGGGATTTCCTAGGAACACAGCTGTGAGATCAGAGGTCAGAAGGTGACTTTTGCCACCTGAACCTGGGCCCTGAGGAGGCTTCTTGGCTTTGGCATCAAGAACAGCACACCCAATTCATGGCTTGTATAATAGCAGTAGGGGAACAGCCAAGTCCTTGGGCTCACAGCAGAGAGGTGAGAGGTCAAGAGGTGATGACTGGCATAACACTGTGAAGCTCTGAGCACATAGCTAATTAAGAGCCTTCAGAACCTTAAATCCCTCAGATCAACAACTCACTAGGAGCTGAACAAGAAATAACCAAGAGAGAACTGGGGAAACAATGGGCAGACTGCAGTGCAAGAATACATACAACAATACAAAGGTCAACAAGACACCACCAGAAGAAGCAAGTAGTTCTATAGTGTCAAGACCTGAACATAACAACAAAGAAGGAAAAGAAGAAAACGACCTTAAAAACAGCTTTATGAAACTAATAGAAGCCTTAAAAGAGGATATAAAAGACTTCCTTAAAGAAATAGAAGAAAATACAAACAGAAAATTAGAAGAGATGAACAAAGTCCTGAAAGAAAATAAAGAAAACCAAAAAAAAAAAAAAAAGAATACAAACAGGAGAAAAAATTTACCAATAATTAAAAACTGAAATAGAAGCAATAAAGAAGGCACAAACTGAGACAAAACTAGATGCAGAAAACCTGAAAGAAAAAACGACCTGGAACTACAGATTCAAGCATAACCAACAGAATCCAAGAGATGGAAGAGAATCTCTGGGGTGGAAGATTCCATAGTAGTAAAAGATACATCAGTTAAAGAAAACATTAAAACCAAAAAAAGTCAAAATACAAATGTTCAGGAAATTTGGGACTCTATGAAATGATCAAACCTGAGAATAATTGGAGTAGGAGGAGAAGGAGAAGAATACCAGTTCAAAGGTAATGAAAATATATTCAACAAAATCATAGAAGAAAACATCCCCAATCTAAAGAAGCAAATGCCTATAAAAATACAGGCAGCCTACAGAACACCAAATAGTCTAGACCCACAAAAAAGACTGCTTGAGTTTTCATAGTTCTTTTTATTAGATTTTGTACCAAAAATAACACTTGTACACATGTACACCAGATAATAATATAATAAAATAATATAATATATTTAAGAGCAAAATAAGAAGATTCCAACAACAAGAAAGTAAGGTGACAGACTTAAGACAACCCCACAATAACAAATATACATAATAAAAAGAGAGGCCTAAAAATACTCAGTTATCCATTATTATAGGTAAAGACTAAATCTAAGATTCATAGGTAGAGAAAACATAATTAATAGTACTTTTCATGGTTACAAAAAATATTGTGCTGCTTAATTATTATTGTGAGATAGATAAAATCTTGAAATAAAGTCTAAGCAATTATTTAGATAATGCTAGCCTGTGGGTATGCCTTTGAACTACTGCCCTGATTGCTAATTGATGATGCAGAATGATGATGCACATTGTGGGCAGATTAATCCCTGATTCAGCCTATTCTTGAAATATGTGAAAGAGGAGATTGCTACCTGAGGGTAAGAGACCAAGGATCTACATATTTATCTTTCCTTTGCTCTTTACTGTAATTGTAGTGATTTAACTTCTTGCCAAGACATGTTTTAATAATAGATTGTAACCTGAAGATCTAAAAAAAAAAAAAAAAAACAATTTTTTCCCATTGCAATTCAAGTACAGAAGGAATTTAGAGCATCACATCAAAATTCTCAGAAAAGAACCTTCCCTCATAACATTATAATTAATACAAAGACTTTACTTTGAAATTGGCAAGAGAGAACCACAAGTCAATTGTAAAGAAAGGACTTTCAGAAAAAGAGATTGGTCAACTAAGCCTTCATAAGAGAGGAGTACTGGAAATCTGTATTTTAAGTTTTAAACAGACAACCTCTGCCAACCATTACTACTTTATTTAATATGATTGTTTGAAATAATTGAATGAAAAATAAATGCTTTACATATAAAAATGTGAAATGAATTTATGATAACCAAATCAGATCTATAAAAATGTTTATAGGAGTCTTTTAGAATGAAGAAAATTTAAATGTATTCGTAAGGCAATAGGAATCATATTTTAGCTTCAGCTTTCAACTTGGCACAATCCTGAGTCATCTGAGAGAGTTTCAGTGGAGAAATTGTCTTCACTAAATTTGTCTGTGGCCCTGAGTCTGAATGATTGTCTTGACTGATGATTGAGGTGGTTAAGTCCCATATCATGTGAACATGGACCTGGGTTTTAGGACAAAACTAACTGAGCATAAGGCACTGAATGAATTACAAAACATATTAGTAAAATGGATTTTGATTCAATAAATAGACTGTGACCTGAAAGAATAATATAGATAAGCTCTTCCTTACTCTAAGTTGTTTCTGCTAAGAGTCTTTCAACACAGAAACCACAAAGCACACTAGAAAAATAGTTAAATGAGCAATAAAAGAAAGACAGCTTGAACACATTAGCAAAATCATCAAAAGAAAAGGAATAATTAGATACTTTACAGTGTAACTGAATAGTGATATCATTTAATAATTATGGCATACTCTAGGAGATTGTATCAGAAAGTAGAAGGAATATGTTGTTGTACTTTATCTTAAAATATAAATGGAATCTCACATTGAAATAATGATCAAAGATGTCTTTTAACAAATAGAGCTAGAAAGTAAGCAAGTATTGTTCCTCTAATCTGACAACATGTACCTGCAACTAAATCTAGTGAGAAGTAATAAGTATTTTTTCTTACAGATTAAAGACACACTCTAAGAGGAGTACTGTACTATTCTGTACATAAGTGCACCCAGTTATACACAGAAAATGATCCTGGATGTAAAAACCAGGTTTAGCACCAGGTATAATAATAGTCTCACTTAGAACAGTTGAGAGGTCATCTCAATTGAAAATAAACAGAATAAAATAATATAACAGAGTAAAAGAACTAACAGATATCTGCAGAATATCATATGCAAAGAATGTAAAGTACACATTATTCTCAGCAGCCCATGCTACATTCTCTAATATATCATATATTAGAACACAATGAAAGTTTTAATATATATTAGAAAATAGACATAATTATTTGCAGGAGCCATGTGACTTCTTCAGGGGACAAGGACTAATAATAGCACAATCAAAGTTTTTTTGTGCCAAGACTCTGGAGGAATCTGGCCAATTTTGGCAAGGCCAATGGATAGTTTACTATATAATTCTGTGCATGACCCAAGGAGCTTATCTACTACCAGCTCTCCTTGCTTTCTTGATTCAAATCATATTGCAGACTGCCTCTAAGAAAATGGCTATTGCATAAGGAGAATTTCCCTAGATGATTCTCCTCTGGGTGAGTGAGGAAGGGATCTTGTTAAAAATATATGATGGACCCAAAATATATGGTGGATTCTAAAGCCTTGGATGTTATGTGTGACCATAAATTCAGTATTAAAGAATAGGATGTTGCCTTTAACATACCTTGTGACTAGCCTGACAGAGTTACAGTAGTTGATAATAATATTACAAATTTGCATAAATGTTTTGGAGAGAATAATTTTAATCACAAGAGTCTGGAAGAAGTGCTAACAGTAGATGATGTCAGATATTAAATGGTTACAGTCTAGGAACAGAGGTTCAAGCTGAGTCATATAGATACTCACAATGCCCTCATTTCTAATAGCTGTGCTAATACCGTAGGCAGTTGAGAAGAATGTGACATAAGAACAAGTGATAATGAGTAACAACTAGTAAGAGTAGTTTACAGGGTGATAGGAAAACCCTAGTGTATCTCCTGTAGAAGACAGATTAATACAGAATGATTTAGCCTTCCTTAGTTGATGAGTTAATTGTGAGAACTTAGAATATACCAGAGGTAAATATCAACTACTAGATGCAAAAATCTGACTTTGCATGATTTTGCAACCACAATGATGCTAACCTAGGTACACTTTCTACCTGTAGTTATGCCAGTTAGAGAAACATTTTTATTGCTTACAACACCAGTTAGGTTATCAATATTAGAGCTATGAATCAAATAGGTAATGGCTACTGGTGGGAATGTTGGGGATGAAAGAGAATGAGGTAAATTACTGTAACCATTAATAGAAACATAAGAAAGTAGATTTGGTTGCAAAACTATTCATTCAAACTGCTGAAATTATATGAATAAAAATGGTCTAGGGTATCTGGGTCACTTATTGGAACAGGTGGCCATAGTTTCTTTGTTGCACTGACTTTACATATCTTTCCCTGGTAATTAAATACATTTGAAGTTAGACTTCTAGCAATTAACTCTCTTCTACCCAACAGCAATTAAAAGACTACAAATAAACAAGAAGAGATACTTTAAAGTATCAGTAAACCCATGATGACTAAACAAATTAATTATAAATGAATCTGAAGAATTCAAGAACTTAAAAACTTCCATTATCAAAATAAAATTAAAACAGCATTCTTTAACCTTTGAGATGCAATAAAAACAGTACCAAGAGGTTCATTTAAAGTTCAAAGAACCTGTGTTAAAAAATAAAAGAGATTTCTAATAAGTTAATAATCCACCTTAAGGCCTTGAAAATAGTACAAATCAAACACCAAAATCAATATCTAGAAAGAAAAAACTGATATGAATAAACAAATTAGTGAAATGAAAACAGCAGCAATAAAATCAATATAGATGGTCAATAGAGCTGAATCTGCCCAATCAAACATAATATTGTCAAAATTTAAGCTACATAATAAAAAAAATGAATGTGAAAACAGAAAGAATAAAACCTGAGAAGACAGCCATTATGACAGGCACCAGTGAAAATGAGAAAACTTATTAGTTGATTGTAAAAATTGTTGCATTTTTTTTGAAAATCTTAAAGACAAAGGAATGTCTACATAGATTGAAACTACCACATTTAAACTAAGATGACATTTAAAACAATTAAACAGATAGGGTGAGAAAATTCTTAGTGAGTTTTGAGTTTTCTATTTTATGGATACTGTCCAGTGTTTTAGTTGAATTCCTGTTGCCTGCATGATGTAGGACTCTGAGGTATTTCTCAAACATGCAGCTATGCTCCATACCATGATAATAATGGACAGAATCTTAGGGAGTGTAAACCACAACCTCAATTAAATGCATCCCTTTATAAATGTTGCCATGATCATGGTGATTCTTCACTGCAATAGAAACTCTAAGTAAAACACAGGTTTGTAAGAGGGATTAGGGTATTGCTGTGATTGTTCAGACAGTGTTTTATTTAGAGTAATATAGAGTTTTGGATTTGGGGTTCAGGAAAGCAATGAAATGCTTTAAGTACTGTTCATTTTACTAGGAGCATGGAAGACAGTGGTACTAAATATGATTTCATAAACTGTGGGCATTCAGAGGTTTCTAAGGAAAAGAATGTTTGAATGTGGACTAGATACTGGATACAAAATATTTTGGTAAAAAAAAACTGGCTGCTTCTTCCCTTTTCCAAAGAAAAGGTACCTAAAGGTAAAGTAAAGAGTTTTGGATTAATTTGGCAAAAGAAATCTCAGAACGGTGTTTAAACTCTGCCATGTAATTATTAGTGGTAACTTTAATAAAGATTCGTAATAAAAAAAGTAAGCTGGGCAGGGCAAATTGCAAAATGTAAAATATGAGGATAAAGGAAGCATCAGGAAGTGAAATGATGCTAGAGACCTGTTTCATGATGTAAATAAATTAACAAATGCAGTAAGTGAGTGATGATCTCAGGGCAACAGCTAACCAAGTTAAGTTTCTAACTTCTAGAAAGAAACTATAAAAATACTTAGATATGAATGTGGTGGGGGTATTCCTTTAATTTTAGCAGTGGGAAGGCACATCTCTGATCTTGAGGCCACTCTGGTCTAGAGATCCAGTTTCAGAACATTTATGGTGAAGGTTGAAACACTCATACTTGTCAAGATGTGATTGAATTAGTGGTCTATGTCTGGTACCATTAAGCAGCAGACCTTGGTAGTTTTGGCAAGGTGGCTCCAGCTTTAGAGTTAAGAATTGAAACAATAGATCATAAAATTTGCCTCTGTACCTAAAGAAATCTGTTGAGGTCAGGAATATGTCAGAGATATCCTTTAATCAGGGCTGGAGAGGTTTATGTGTGAAGCTGTGAAGTTGAAACATGTATTGACTTGGTAAAAGCAAGATGATATCATAGCAGCATTATTCGTAATAGCAAGAACCTGGAAACAACCTAGATGCCCCACAACTGAAGAATGGATTACCAAACTGCGATACATCTACACACTGGAGTACTACTGAACAGTAAGAAAAGATATCCTAAAATTTGCAGGCAAATGGATGGATTTGGAGAATATTCTTCTGAGAATGGTATCACAAACCCAGAAAGAGGAGCAGAGGATGTATTCACTCATTAGTGGACTTAAAAAACAAATATGTCATTGTATACAAGAGCTCAAGCCTAGAACATTGGTAAATGGCACAGTGTTTTACTTCTGCATTTATGGCTTCTGGCAGGGGTATGAGTATGGAAGGGGTTGTTTTGTGTAAGAGATTGTCCACAGGGTATTTAATTATGCTCCAGTAAATAAATTAACAGCATGAAATAAAATAAAACTGGAAAAAATATGATGTCAAGGTTCAAAAAGGGAAGGCAATGAGGAGAGATGAACAATGCAAATGAATCTATTTTGATTTTCTCTTTACCACTAAACACAATACTGAGTCTCCTCTGAAAGACTTCAAGGGTTCACGCCTGTAACTTTTTCATTGTTCTTCACAGTCCATGTGTTTTCCACAGCTGAGCCAAACCCCTTCTCACACTGGCAGAAAAAGCATTTCATAAGAAGTCTAAAAGATCTCACAACTTTGTGTGACCTTTCATTGAATAACACTGAAAAATTGATTTGGCTTTCGTAATGAAAGACTGTCTGTACATCTGCACTCTAATTATAATCAATATATCCAGAATAGCTGCTGTATTATTTATGATCAGAGCTATGGTGAGCACAGTGTAATAATAGTCTGCTACATAATTTTTTTATTGATATGATGGATTTATTGCAGAAAAAATCAAAATGGTATACCACTAAAAATCCCCTTTCTTGACATTAGTGTTTAGAGTTTCATTCAACATTTCTTCAATCTCATCAAATTCTGAGTTTTAATATCTCAGAAAGTATAATGCTATGGTATCTTTCAATTCTTTATTGAAAAGAATTAATTGACATAATTAATCTAACTGGGGTTCTCATCTTTCTCCTACTGAATATTATTAATTCCCATGCACAATGGTTGTCACCTACTGATTAACAGTGCTGGTATGAGTCTGAGAGAGAAGAAGCTCTCAGTTAAAGCAATAGAATCCTTTTACCTGAACAAAGCAAATTCCCCATGGGCCACTTAGTATTACTATATATGGGAGGAGGAGGAATGTATCTTTCTTTGACAGGAAGTTGTGCTTTAGAAATGTTAGTGGATAAGCTCTGTAGAGAACACCTCTACCAATACAGCTAGTCATGTCCTCTACTCTCTTCTGGCCTCAACAAGATTAAATAAGAAAGTATCTCATGTATATAAGCTAATAATAAATGTTTGTGGGAAAGCAAACATGAGAAAATACACAATTAATATTTATCCTTATCAAAGGTATTAACAATCTGGCATTCAAGTTTTTTTCTGATGATTAGTTGTGGCAAAGGTGGAAAAATTTAGTAATAAAATTGTGAAAACAAAAAAGATGAAAATAGAATTTCCATATGATTTGATATCTTATATCAAATCTTAAGGTTATACTAAAACATTATATATATATTTATGTGTTTATTGTATATGGCTAAGTATACAGAATTATGTACTTAGTGTACTATTATACAATTGTGTATACTTCAATACAAGTACTTGAACATCTATCCTCA
This sequence comes from Sigmodon hispidus, assembly GCA_004025045.1. NCBI lineage: Eukaryota > Metazoa > Chordata > Mammalia > Rodentia > Cricetidae > Sigmodon > Sigmodon hispidus. The sequence continues at coordinate 26,759 of PVIH01008310.1, read as the reverse complement.
TTGCAGCTCCATTCACAGGACCTAGGAAACAGTTTCAGACACAATGCCCATCAGTTAAAAAATTGATAATAAAATTATCATATATATATATATATATACAATGAGATTACATTTACCTATAAAATAGAAATTATGGGCTTCTCACAAAAATAGATGAACCTGGAAAGCATACTTAAGGAGGTAACTGAGGCCCTGGTAGATAGTCACTGCATGTTGTCTCATATATGAGTATCCTAGACATATTCTTAGTAGGTTCACCTTGATGTTCATATGTATGACAGGAATTTACAAAGGGGTTACAAAATAGGAATAAGAAAATGAGACCACAAGGAAAGAGGAGCTTCACATCATCTGTGGTATTAGAGTGGAAGGAGAAAATATTAGAATGAGGGATTTGTACAGATATTTATTCAAAACATGAGAGAATTAAACAAAACCAAGAATATAAGAAAATGCCTTTTAGAAACTCATTACTTTGTAAGCTATATAACAATATAAGAGAGCTTCAGACAAGTCATTTTAGATGTATACACAGTACTGCTTTGAGAAATCCTAGGCTGTTAAATAAAAACTCCATTGCTTGGTATAGAATTTATCTCTAGAAGTTGTTGCCAAAAATGTCCAAGAATCCAAATAATGTGAGTACTTTTCACTATTGTCAGTTGCCCACAAAAATGAGTGGGTAAGACACTATTGCTATAGACATACTCATATACTTGTTATAGGGCAAGTGGGAATGGACTGAGATATCCCTTCCTAATGAATAACTTTTTAGTTCTAGAAGGTGTTATATAAGATGCTAGTGGAAGATAGCCATTGACAGTATACTCAGCTGTATACCCTATGACTTATACTTCAAACAGAATTGCAACATGTTTTTACTGGTGTATTATTTGTAATTGGGTTACAGTAGTAACCAATCATTTTCTGAATGTTATTGAAAATAATTTATATCTGGTGAAACCAGTGTAAAAATTCCTAGAATAAGAAGTGAATGAGCTCTAGTGTTGAAGCTATCACTGTGGTCCTGCTAAACTAACAAACATAATGTGCATATGAAATTTTCTTATTAATAGCTACCTTTACCCTTTTATGTCACTACAGTCACCTTGGTGAAAGAAAATTTTTCTTGTAGTAGACAATGATTACTTCAGAGTCTCAAAACTGGACAAAGTCCTAAGAGCAAGTGTCTTAAGTGAAAGTGATCAACTCAATGAGACATCTAGACCTTTCCATATAGGCTTAGGAAACATCAAACAAGAAGGTATGTAAATGATGTAAGAGCCAAAAGGTTCTGTGGAACAATATGGAATGTTGTCTTCTAGATGGCATGGCCACAAAATTTTTGAATTCATAGTAGCTGTGATTACTGCATGTGAATTAAACAAGACTGGAACCTTCAATATTCTATCAAGGAGTGAAGAGGTTTTTCAATCACTTACCATTTTCCTTAGGCTTTATGTTCAGATATGAGGCAGTACTCTTAGACCATTACTTTTTATTTTATTAGAGATTGCTAGTGGAGCAAGAGTTGTTTTGCAATAAAGTAGATACTGTGTGGTACTCAACTTACTGTAAAGGTTTCCTCCTCTGTGCTCTAGCAGGCAAAATGGAATTCACTGGGTCACAAATACACAAGTAAGAAGACACAAAAGTAAACAAGAGAGATAGTTAAGAAGACAAAAATAAACAACAAGATTGGGAACAGGATAAGAGGAGTTAATTGAAAATGATTAAAATATCTCCACACCTGTATGAAAATGTAATAATAACATTCTTTATTACAGATAATTAATATTGGCCAATGAAATTAAAATAAAAACATATCATAAATAATTCCTTTTATGAAAATATTTTGAAATAAATAAGAAAATAATATTTAGCATATTTAGAAAGTTGCACTTTTCCAAAATTATGTATTGTCAGGCTAATGTACGGGAAGGTAATGATAAAAAGATTAAGAAATTTCCAAATGTGTAATGTGGTCGAAAGAAAACTGCATCTGCTGCCTGTCCAGGGAGGGGATGGGGAGTTGTGGAGAAGAAAGAATGACCTGATGTGGCGGGAGGGGGAAGGGACCTTGAACAAGGATGTACAAGGATAGAAAGTGTGACTTCTTTGTTAATAATAATAATAATAATAATAATAATAAGAATAAGAATACAGAAAAGAAAAAAAGAAAACTGCATTTGTTATTTTTCTTTGCTGGGATTAAAAGCCATCACACAAACAACTTAAGGAAGAGCTAGATTATTTTTGGTGTATGATTTTAGAGATATAAAAATAACTAGTAGGGGAAAGGAGGCAATAGCAAGAAGTGGCAGGCAGAGTTACAGGAACAAGAAGCTGAGAATTAATCACCTCAAACACAAGTAGGAACGAAGGGAGAAAATTGGAAGTAGCTCAAGAATTTTACATTTCACCTCTCACCCTCTATGAGATATTTTCTACAGCAACACTCTGCCTGATAAACTCTTAAATGTTTTCACCTAGTGGAAAAGTTTTCATATGGCAGAATCTTTGTGGGTAAATTTCTCATTCAAACGTCTATAAACGTTGATATTTACATTGTATTGGAAAGATTAGGAACTCCAAATGGTGCCATAATATTGTGTCATGGGGCAAGCTGTGGCTATTTGGTGATTCATGATGTAAGGAAGATTTAGCAATCAGGTCTGAAATGATGATGAGCCTTTGACTTGGATATTTTTTTAAATGTAGATGGATAATATGGTGCCAAGTTAAGACTATAAAAGATACCAAAGGGGTAGTTATATAGCCACATTAGATAAAGCATAATTTTGTCTCCAGAAACAAATACAGAGAACACAGTAGTGCATTATTATATGACTACAACACAGGTGGTTGACTCAAGAGGAGCAAAGCTTCATTGTCATTCATGTCTATATAGAGCATTCAAGCTCAGCCTAACCTATATTTTACCTTTTCTTTAAAAATGCTTCAAATTCTTATATTTAAGAGGACACTTACCATTTCCTTTGAGGAACCATTCATAGTAAGTTCCAAATGACTCTGGATTCTTAATAAGATTTGTCTTGCTCCAGAAATAATAACCAGACACAAGAATATCTCTGGGATTTCTGATGAGATAGATGACCTAAAATGTAAAAACATTTTAAAGGTCAATCCAATCATTCCTTACAATTTAGCTGGCATGATTTATATAAAATGGTAATTAAGTATTCATAAAGTTTCTAAAAAATTATTACTTAGACAAAATACATACATAAGTACAAATTTTTAGTGTCAGAATTATCTTTAATAATTTTATTTGATTTACATAACATAGAACAGCAAAATGACTAAGGTTAGTAATAGTGTAAATCAAAATACCCCTCAAACAGTTGTAAAGACCTGCATAATTATTGGTTATTTAATACTAAATATAAAACCAGGAAAACAAACATATAAGTAATATTTTATTGACTGAGCAGGATGTAATAAATGATTTAGAAAAATACAGATACATAAGCACATATTAATGTAATAATGATTAATACAAAACAAAACCATAAATTTAAACAGAGAAAGGAGTATATGAGTGGTTTTGTTGAGAGAAAGGAGAAGAGTATATTGGCATGTGAAAGTATACCATGAAATAAAAGATAACAAAATCATAAAACAATCATTTATAATAAAATAAAGTTTGTATTCTTCAATTATTCTAGAACTTATCATTTTAAACTTTAATTTTTTTAGTCAAGTATTTACAAAATGTAGATAAGACACATGCATATATGTGGGTGGTCGCAACTTTACTGTGACATTATCAAGTGAGAATATTTTTGTTTGTCTTTATAGTTTAAGTATAAAATATATTTAGATTCTCCCAGGGAGGAAATTTTTTATAAAGTTTTCTTATTAAAAAGTATTCATAATAGGTTACAACCTGGTTATCTCTCATTCCTACTGGAGATTCTTAATCAGTGACATGGGTGATTCATATGGCTACTGATTTCAATAGACAGCCAGACACAAAAAAGTACAGTGGGTTCAAATGATCCATGACTATTAACAATCTTCATGAGTAGATCACTGATGCCTGGTCATGTCACTTCTCATATAAACCATTTTGTTTTAGGTGATTTACCCACAGGAGTTGGGATATTTGTAGAATTAATTTAACCTAATTGACTTTGATGACAGCAAAAGAGTACTATCCACTGTACCCTAGAAATTGAACTCTGCTTGATCTGTCTTTGTAGTTCCTGAAGACTCTAGTGTGTTATTTCACTTTTTTCTCTGAAATCTTCCCAGCATTACTGTGTGCCTGTCCACATCCCGTACTTTATTGTAATCTGTGCAGGGGACACATCAACATAATCTAGTCAATGAGAATCCTAGTATCTTTTCCCCAACCTATCTAATCAGAGTGCATTTCACCAAGAACTCTGGGCAATGTCATCATAAAAGATGTTAAAAGAGATTTTAATCAAGGAATTTGTAACCATTAGACACTGACCTTGGCTTTGGACCTGAAGAAAGACTTGGGGAAAAGATGAAAGGGAAGATGGGAGCTGATGAGTCGTGGTCCTTCCTTATTGATTATTATTGGATATCCTATCTGAGTCTCTATCCAGGGTGAGCGCTCCCAGATGGGCACTGATTGAATCCATTTGGGATCCCCTTTGGTCTGAATCAAGCAGACAATCTCAACCAGCCAGTTTGTTCCTGAACCACATGAAAAAGTGATGGTCATTATTTCAACAGTAATAATGAAAAAGCTTCAAGTAGAATATACAGCCATACAATTTACCAGGGAGCTATTTCCAAGCACACAGACCATGTTCACAATGTTCATACAGTATAAGCACAAATTATAGTCAACTAGCAGATTTCAGTATTTAGTCTTGAAAAGCTGATAGTATACTTAAATAACTACCTGCCCACTGAATATCCACTCCAGCACTAGGCTGACATCATTCTATAATCTGCTGCATTTAAGTTGACTAATGCAGGTATTTCTCAGGCATATTATTACATCATATGTCTTTTTCACTGGCTCCTTTTATTTAATACAATACCAGTGAAATGCATTCATGCTGCAATATACATGTTAGTACTGCTTCTTTTTAAGGTGAATAAATCTCTTTGCTCTATTTATCATACACAGTTATATTTATGTTTGCATGCTGATTTGTCATTGGACATTTTTCAAGCTTTATTTTTTGAAACACTGACAAAATTCTTTCTATGCTTTTCAATTGCCACTGGTTTTCAATGTTATTGCATTTTCAATGCTAGCAGCTGAATATTTACCAGATGTTTATTACTTTTGCCACCCAGCAAAAATTCCTCCTCCAAACCATCATGTTGCTACTTTCTGGTACTTTGAATTTTCAGCCTCTTTCTACTGCCTGGAAAAGGTCTATGGTAATTCTGCTTAAGACTGTTCTCTGTTCCAACTATTCTCACCTCTACACTGTTATTTCATGATGCTATTTTTCTCTTTATTCTCATTGCTATCTTGCTTCCTCTCTCTCTTTTCTGCAGAGACAGACCAATTCCAGAATCTACTTCAGGATCCATTGCTTTTTCTCTAGTACCTTAGGTGATACTCTGAACACACAGTTTGAGGTAAAATTCTTTCTCTGAGTATAAATTTTCTCACAAACAGCTGTGTATGCCCTAAAAACATTTTTGACATTAGTTATATAGAGCACTCTACTTATTGTCCCAATTAAAGAAGATCAAAGTCCTATCCTATCTCAGACTTATTCAGAATTATTCTCTCTAATGGTCCTTACCTGATTTGGGGTAGGTCAATATGACTGTATCTTCATCTCTCATCACAAATTTATCACGAATCTCTTCATACATTTCTTTTTTAAAATTTATAGAAGAGAATGGTATTCCTTCAAACCTATTGTAATCTGACATGGTAGAGTGTGTTTTGAGTGCTGTTAGGATTCTAGTTTTGGGCTCTTATGAAGCTTTTAACAAGTGCTGTTATGAAAGATTCATTGTCCAGGCAAAAACGTCAGAAGCATCACATAATTTGTGATGAACATAGTTACTGATAGGGAGAAATAAATACTTTGACCTACAGTCAAAGGTTGCATTACGCAGTTGTCAACTAATTCAGAGATTACTCTGCAGCATTTCTAAGCCTTAGTTCATGACTTTAGACCAGAAACTAAGTAAGAAGTATGAGTCATAGAAATGGGGCACAAATTACAATGTGTGATAATACAATTTAGCTTTCCATGTAGCTGTAAAGTTTTAGGAAAATGATAGAGATCATAGAAAACACTGCCACATGCAATTTTTTCTTAAAAGAAGTAGGTGGGGTTTTTTTTGAGAATTTTATGTTACCTTAGCTATATTATATGACTCTAATTTTCTTGTCTTCCTGATACCTTCCCATTTTTCATATTTATGATAATTTATTTAATATTTATTGCTTCTTGTATATACACACACAACCTTTTGAATACATTTAGTCATCTAGTTCTGCTTTGTGAATTTATCATGTGTTGAGCACTTGAGATTGGACAACAACTGTGGAATTTTATCTTCAAACACAAATTATCACAGCAGCTATTGACCTGATATATTTTATCTTTGAAGGTTAAGACCATGTGGAATTTCCCCTGGTTTTATTTATCTGCTTAATGACACCAATACACTGATTTGTTTGAGTAACTACTCCATTGAGAGCTTATAGGTGTATTTTCCTTGCATTCTTAAAAGATATATTCTATCAACAGGCATTCTGAGCATCAGGAAACTTTCTTTTTTATCTTCTTTGATTTTCTCTATATGTTAGATTGAAAAGATTCATTTCATCCAGGACCAAGTGCTGTCTGCAGAGTCCCAGTGCACTCTGGAGCAGGGGCAGATAAACTCTGATAGTCACCATACCCACGGCTCCTGCTGAGGGAATTTGCATGGCTACCCACTGCCACCTCAAACTGAGCGAACCAACAACTACAGGGGTCTCTGAAGGACAGACTCAGACCCCGCTCAGAGGTGAGGAGGGGTTACCGGGCCCAAGCGCCTATATCCCAGCCTGGGAGGGAAAGTTGAGCTCCCATAGCTTCTGGTTCCACTTCTGGGACCAAGTGCTGTCTGCAGAGACCCAGCGCACTCTGAAGCAGAGGCAGGTAAACTCTGCCTGTAACCATACCCACAGCTCCTGCTGAGGGAGTTTGCATGGCTACCCACCACCACCTCAAACTGAATGAACCAGCAACTACAAGGGTCTCTGCAGGACAGACTCAGACCCTGACCAGAGAGGTGACAGGAGGCATACAAACCCGAGTGCCACAACTGACCAGGACCCATCTAATCGTGAACCACTGAAGCCATGGGCAAACGTCAGTGCAAAAAATTGCATAATAATACAAAGGACAACATGGTAACTCCAGAAGAGAGTGGCAATCTTACAAATACAAGACCTGAACTGAGCAATGAAGAGGAAACAGAAGGAAGCAACACCAAAAATTCCTTTTGGATGATCATCGAAGCTCTAAGAGAAGATATGAAAAAAAGCCTTAAGAAATAGAAGAAAATACAAACAAAAAATTGGAAGAGATGAACAAATCTATGAAAGAAACATGCCAGTAACTAAAATCTGAAATAAAAGCTGATATAAAAGTTGAAATAGAAGCAATAAAAAAGGCACAAAATGAGGCAAAGATGGAAATAGAAAACCTGAAGAAAAAAGCTGGAACCACAGATACAAGCATAACAAATAGAGTTCAAGAGATGGAAGACAGAATCTCTGAAGTGGAAGACTCAGTAGCTCAAATAGATATATCAGTCAAAGAAAATAGTAAAACTAAAAAAGCCATAACTCAAAATGTTCAGGAAATTGGGGACACCATGAAAAGACCTAATTTGAGAATAATAGGAATAGAAGAATGAGAAGAATACCAGCTCAATGGCACAGATAATGTTTTCAATAAAATCAAAGAAGAAAACTTTCCTAACCTGAAGAAGGAATTGCCTATAAAGATACAAGAAGCTCACAGAACACTAAATAGGTATGATCCCAATAAAAAGTCAGCACGCCAAATTATAATCAAGCCACAAGGGGCTGGAGAGATGGCTCAGTGGTTAAGAGCACTATCTGTTCTTCCAGAGGACCTGGGTTCGATTACCAGCACCCACATGGCAGCTCACAACTGTCTGTAGTTCCAGTTCCAGGCAAACACCAAGGCAAATAAATAAATAAATAAAATATAAAATAAAAAAAGAACTATAAAAATATAGCTATAATCAAGCCACAAAACATACAGAACAAAGAAAAAAATTTAAGAGCTGCAAAAGAAAAGGGCCAACTCACATATAAAGACAGATCCATCAGAAAAATGCCTGACTATTCAATGGAAATGATGAAAGCTAGAAGGGCTTGGTCAGAAGTTATACAGATGCTAAAACAGCATGGCTGCCAAACTAGAATACTATACCCTGCAAAATTATCAATCACCATAGATGGAGTAAACAAGGTATTTCAGGACAAAGTCAGACTGAAAGAATATCTATCTACCATTCCAGCACTACAGAGAGTATTAGAGGGAAAACTTCAACTTAAGGACCCCAGATACACCCACAAAATCACAAACAATCAATAATTCCACAGAAGAATACCTAGAGAAAGGAAATACAAACAAGTTGCCACCAAAAATGGCAGGAAATATGAATCAATGGTCACTAATTTCCCTTAATTTCAATGGTTTCAACTCTCCTATAAAACGTCATACACTAACAAGATGGATACAACAACAGAAGCCATCCTTCTGTTGCCTACAAGAAACACACCTCAACTGCAAAGACAGACACAGGCTTATAATAAAGGGCTGGGAAAAGATTTTGCAGTCAAATGGTCCTAAGAAACAAGCAGGGGTTGCAATCCTAATATCTAACAAAGTAGACTTTAAGCTAAAAGCAATTAAAAGAGACCAAGATGGTCACTACTTATTCATCACAGGAAAAATTGGTCAAGAGGAGATTTCAATCTTAAATATTTATGCCCCTAATATAGGGGCACCTACATATGTAAAAGAAACACTGCTAAAGCTCGAATCCCACATCAATTCTTACACCCTAATAGTGGGAGACTTCAATACCCCACTTTCAACCCTGGATAGATCAACTAGACAGAGCC
>PVIH01008310.1:0-17526 GCA_004025045.1 Sigmodon hispidus | reverse complement strand
GCCTTCCACCCAAAGGCAAAGGAATATACATATTTCTCAGGTCCTCATGGAACTTTCTCCAAAATTGACCACATAATTGGTCATAAAGCAAATATCAGCAGATACAAAAAAATGGAAATAATCCCTTGTAACATATTGGACCACCAGGGCCTAAAGTTAGAGTTCAACAACATCAAAACCCAAAGAAAGCCTACCAACTCATGGAAACTGAACATCAATCAGCTGAACCATCTCTGGGTCAAGGAAGAAATTAAGAAAGAAATCAAAGTCTTCCTAGAATTCAATGAAAATGAATCTACAATGTATCCAAACTTGTGGGACACAATGAAAGTAGTCTTAAGAGGAAAATTCATAGAGCTAGATGCCTATATGAAAAAACTTGAGAAATCCCACACTAGAGACCTAGCAGCGCAGCTGAAAGCCTTAGAACAACTGGAAGCGAACTCACCTAGAAAGAATAGATGGCAGGAAATAATCAAACTTAGAGCTGAAATCAATACAATTGAAGCAGAAAGGACAATACAAACAATCAATGAATCTAAGAGTTGGTTCTTTGAGAAGGTTAACAAGATAGATAAGCCCTTACACAAACTAATTAAAAAACAGAGAGTGTTCAAATCAATAAAATCAGCAATGAAAAGGGGGACATAACAACAGACCCCCAGGAAATACAGAGAATTATCAGATCATATTTTGAAAATCTGTATTCCACAAAAATGGAAAACCTAGAAGAAATGGACAGCTTTCTGGACAGGTACCATCTACCAAAATTAGATGAAGATCAGATTAATTACCTAAACAGGCCTATAACCCTTAAGGAAATTGAAGCGGTCATTAAAAACCTCCCCAAATATAAAAGCCCTGGTCCAGATGGTTTCAGTGCCGAATTCTACCAGACATTCAAAGAAGAATTACTACCATTACTCCTCAAACTATTTCACACAGTAGAAACTGAAGGAATATTGCCAAATTCCTTTTATGAGGCCACAATCATCCTAATACACAAGCCACTCAAAGACACAACAAAGGAGAACTACAGACCAATTTCCCTCATGAATATTGATGTGAAAATTCTCAACAAAATTTTGGCAAACTGTATACAACAATGTATAAAAGATATCATCCATCATGACCAAGTAGGCTTCATCCCAGGAATGCAGGGCTGATTTAACATACGAAAAACTGTAAATGTTATCCATCATATAAACAAACTATTTTTTTTTTGTTTATGTGATGGATATAAAGGAACAAAAGCACATGATCATATCCTTAGATGCGGAAAAAGCCTTTAACAAAATCCAACACTCCTTTATGATTAAAGCCCTGGAGAGATCAGGAATACAGGGAGAATACCTAAATATAATAAAGGCGATTTAAAAGAAGCCGACAGCCAGTATCAAACTTAATGGAGTAAAACTCAAAGCAATCCCAGTAAAGTCAGGAACTAGACAAGGATGTCATCTCTCCCCTTATCTATTCAATATAGTTCTCGAAGTTTTAGCTAAAGCAATAAGGGAATGAAAAGAGATTAAGGGCATACAAATTGGAAAAGAAGAAGTGAAGCTATCTCTATTTGCAGATGATATGATTGCATACATAAGTGACCCACAAAATTCTTCCAAGGAACTGCTACAGCTGATAAACACCTTCAGCAATGTAGCAGGATACAAGATTAACTCAAAGAAATTAGTAGCCCTTCTATACACTAAAGATAGAAGAGCTGAAAAGGAAATAAGGGAAACATTATCCTTCATAATAGCTGCAAATACCATTAAATACCTTGGAGTAACTATAACAAAAGAAGTAACAGACCTATTTGACAAAAATTTTAAATCACTGAAGAAAGAAATTGAAGAGGATATCAGAAAATGGAAAGCTCTCCCATGTTCCTGGATTGGTAGGATCAACATAGTAAAAATGGCAATTCTACCAAAGGCAATCTATAGATTCAATGCACTGCCCATCAAAATCCCAACACAATATTTTTTGGACCTTGAAAGAACAATACTCAATTTCATTTGGAATAACAGGAAAGCCAGGATTGCCAAAATAATTTTACTCAACAAATGAACCTCAGGAGGTATCACCATCCCTGACTTCAAGCTATACTATAGAGCTACAGTAATTAAAACAGCCTGGTACTGGCATAAAAACAGACTTGTGGACCAATGGAATAGAATTGAGGATCCAGACATTAACCCAAAGACCTACGAACACCTGATCTTTGACAAAGAGGCCCAAAACATTCAATGGAAAAAAGATAGCATATTTAACAAATGGTATTGGCATAGCTGGATGGAAGTGTGTAGAAAAATGCAAATATATCTGAGCCTGTCACTCTGCACAAAACTCAAATCCAAGTGGATCAAAGACCTCAACTTAAACCCAACCACTTTGAACTTGATAGAAAGAATGTGGGTAATACACTTCTACAAATTGGCACAGGTGACCACTTCCTAAATATAACACCATGGCACAGACACTAAGACCAAGCATCAATAAGTGGAATATCCTGAAGCTAGGAAGCTTCTATAAAGCCAAGGACACTGTCAATAGGACAAAACGCCAGCCTACAGAATGGGAAAAGATCTTCACCAACCCTACAAGTGATAGAGGACTGATCTCTAAGGTATATAAAGAGCTCAAGAATTTAAAGCCCATTATCTTCAATAACCCTATCAAGAAATGGGGTACAGATCTAAAAAGGGAATTCTCAGCAGAGGAACTATGAATGGCTGAAAGGCACCTGAAAAAGTGCTCTTCATTTTTAGTCATCAGAGAAATGTAAATCAAAACATCTTTGAGATACCACCTAACACCTGCTAGATTGGCTAAGATAAAAGGCACAGATTACAGCCTATGTTGGAGAGGATGTGGAACAAGGGGAACACTCCTCCATTGTTGGTGGGAATGTAAGCTTGTTCAGCTACTTTGGAATGCAATACGGCAGTTTTTCAGAAAATTGAGAATCAATCTCCCCAAGGACCCAGCAATACTACTTTTGGGTGTGTACCCTAAAGAGGCACATTCACACTCCAAAGGTATTAGCTCAACTATGTTCATAGCAGCATTATTTGTAATAGCAAGAACCTGGAAACAACCTAGATGTCCCTCAACTGAAGAATGGATTAACAAACTGTGGTACATTTACCCAGTGGAATACTACTCAGCAGTAAGAAAAAATGATATCCTAAAATTCACAGGCAAATGGATGGATTTGGAGAATATCCTCCTGAGCGAGGTACCACAATCTCAGAAAGATAAGCAGGGGTTGTACTCACTCATTAGTGGTCTCTAAACAAACAAACAAGAAAAAAAAGCCAAGCATGCCCAAGTGGCAAAACCACAACCACTGAACAGCTTGGGATCAGAAGCACCCTGGACTGACCCTTGGGACCCCACTCCAACTATAGGAACACCTGACTCACTCTTGAGGGAGGGTTTACAAAACTGGATTTGGCCAGGAGTGGAGACTGATCCAAGCATTATTGGGTCAGTGGGACCATAGAACTGTCTGCTTCAGGCCCAGGGAGGGGATGGGCAGTTGTGGCGAAGTAAAATGACCTGATGTGGTGGGAGGGGAAGGGACCTTGAATAAGGATATACAGGGATGAAAAAAAAATTCAGAGGGAAAGCTGAACATAAAGTAAATATATGTGTAGCAATCTTATTTTGCATTATCACCCTTGGTAAGTCATGCTTATGATTTTTATCTTCTTTATAGTTACTGTTAACTTTTCAGCATTTTAAATTCATTTTTACTGTTTTTTGATAAATACAAAGTAAATTAATAAAAGAAAAAAAGAAAATTTATACTCCACAAAAATGGAAAACCTAGAAGAAATGGACAGCTTTCTGGAAAGGTAACCATTTACTGAAATTAAATGAAGTCCAGATCAATTACCTAAAGAGACTATAACCCTTAAGGAAATTGAAGCTGTCCTTAAAAGCTTCCCATTTGAAAAATGGCCAGGTCCAGAAAGTTCCAGTGCAGAATTCTACCAGACATTCAAAGAAGAATTGCGACTACTACTCCTCAAACTATTTCACACAGTCAGTAGAAACTAAAGGAATATTGCCAAATTCTATTTATGAGGCCACAATTACTCTAATACCCAAGTCACTCAAAGATACAACAAAGGAGAATTACAGACCAATTTCCCTCATGAATATTCATGCTAAAATCCTTAATAAAATATTGGAACTGTATACAACAATATACAAAAAATATCATCCATTATTACCAAGTAGGCTTCATCCCAGAAATGCAGGGATGGTTCTACATACAAAAAAATGTCAACTTCATCCATGGTATAAACAAACTAAAGAAAAAAAACCATGATCATATCCTTAGACACTGAAAAAGCCTTTGACAAAATTCAATACTTCTTTATGATAAAAGCTATGGAGGGATCAAGATATCAGTAATATAAAGGCGATTTGCAAGAAGCCAACAGCGAACATCAAACTTAATAGAGAAAAAGGCAAAGAAATCCCACTAAAATCTGGAACTAGACAAGGATGTCTTCTCTCCTCTCATCTATTCAATATAGTTCTTGAAGTTATAGCTAAAACAATAAGAGAATTAAAGGAGAAGAAGGGCATACAAATTAGAAAAGAAGTGAAACTATTTCTATTTTCAGATGATATGAGTATATAGATATTCAACCCACAAAATTCTACCAGGCAGCTTCTACAGCTGATAAACACCTTCAGCAATGTATCAGGGTACAAGATTAACTCAATGAAATCAATAGCCATTTTATACACTAAAGACAAAAGGGTTGAAAAAGAAATAAGGGAAGCGTCACTGTTTATAATAGCTGTAAATAGCATTAAATACCTTGGAGTAACTATACCCAAAGAAGTAACAGATCTATTTTACAAACATTTTAAATCACTGAAGAAAGAAATTGAAGAGGATATCAGAAAATAGAAAGTTCTCCCATGTTCCTGGATAGGTAGGATCAACATAGTAAAAATGGCAGTTCTACCAAAAGCAATCTATAGATTCCCATAAAAATCCCAACACAGTATTTTGCAGACTTTGAAAGAACAATACTCAATTTCATTTGGAATAACAGGAAAGTCAGGATTGCCAAAACAATTTTGCTCAACAAAAGAACCTCAGGAGGTATCACCACCCCCAACTGCAAGTTATACTAAATAGTTACCATAATAAAAAACAGTCTGGTACTGGCATAAAAACAGACTTGTGGATCAATGGAATTGAATTGAGGATCTGGGCATTAACCAAAAAATCTATGAACACCTGTTCTTCAAGAAAGAGGCCCAAAATATTCAATGGAAAAAAAAGATAGTATCTTCAACAAATGGTGTTGGCATATCTGGTTGGTAGTGTGTAGGAAAATGCAAATAAATTCAAGCCCATCACCCTGCAAAAAACTCAAATACAAGTGGATCAAATACCTCAACATAAAAACAGCCACTCTGAACTTGATAGAATACAAAGTGAGAAATATTCTCCGACAAATTGGCACAGAAAACCACTTCCTAAATATAACACCAGTGGCATAGGCACTAAGAACAACAATTAATAAATGGGACCTCCTGAAACTGAGAAGCTTCTGTAAAGCCAAAGATACTGTCAATTGGACAAAATGACAGCCTACAGAATAGGAAAAGATTTTCACCAACCCTGCAAGTGATAGAGGACTGATCTCCAAAATATATAAAGAACTCAAGAAACTAGAGCCCAAAACCTTGAATAACCCAATAAAAAAATGGAGTTCAGAACTAAAAAGGGAATTTTCAGCAGAAGATTTATGAAGAAAAAGCATCCTGGACTGACTCTTTGGATCCCACTCCACCTAGTGGAACACCTGACTGACTCTTGAGGGAGGGGGGACAAAACTGGATCTGCCAGGAGTAGAGACTCAACTGAGCAATATTGGGTTATTGGGTTATTGGGACCATGGGACTGTCTGCTGCCTGCCCAGGGAGGGGATGGGGAGTTGTGGTGAAGAAAAATGACCTGATGTGGAGGAAGGGGGAAGGACATTGAATAAGGATACACAGGGTTAGGTTTAGGGCTAGGGTTAGGGTTAGGGTTAGTATTTTTATGTGTAGCAAACTTATTTGCATTATCACCCTTGATAAGTCATGTTTATGATTTTTATCTTCTTTATAAATATTGTTAACTTTTCAGCATTTTAAATTCATTTTACTTTTTTGATAAATACAAAATAAATAAAGAAGAAAAAAAGATAAAAAAAAATTAAAAAAAAAATAAAGTAGCAGGGTATTTTGTATTATATTTCCTACTTGAGTATTTGCATATATGAAAATTTGGCTTTTAAATATTAGACTAAAAACTCAGTTTGATGGGGTGCATGATGTAAAATCACCAGTTAATAAATATGAAAAATTAAAATGAAATTAAAAGATAAAATAAATATTAGCTTAATATCCCCCCCCCCAAAAAAGAAAAAGCATTCAACATCTTTAGCCATCAGAGAAATGCAAATCAAAACAACTTTGAGATACCAACTAACACCTGTTAGATTGGCTAAGATAAAAGGCACAGATGACAGCCTATGCTGGAGAGGTTGTGGAGCACGGGGAACACTCTTCCATTATTGGTGGTAGTTTAAGTTTGTTCAGCCACTCTGGAATGCTTTATGGCGGTTTCTCAGAAAACTGGGAATCAATCTCCCCAAGGATCCAGCAATACCACTTCTGGGTGTATACCCTAAAGAGGCACATTCACACTACAAAGGCATTAGTTCTACTATGTTCATAGCAGCATTATTTGTAATAGCAAGAACCTGGAAACAACCTAGATGTCCCTCAACTGAAGAATGGATTAACAAACTGTGTTCCGTCTACTCAATGGAGTACTACTCAGCAGTAAGAAAAAGTGATATTCTAATATTTGCAGGCAAATGGATGGATTTGGAGAATATTCTCCTGAATGAGATATCTCAAACCCAGAAAGATAAGCAGGGGATGTACTCACTCATTATTGGACTCTAAACAAAAAAGGCAAAAAGCAAAGTATGTCCAAGCTGCAAACCATAACCACTCAACAGCTTGGTATCTGAAACACCTTGGACTGACAACTTGGATCCCACTCCCTTTAGAGGAACACCTGACTCAGTCTTGATTTGGGGTGAGGAAACTGGATCTGCCAGGATTGCATGCTGAACTGAGCAATATTGGGACCTTGTAACCTCCTGTCCTTGCTGGGGAGGAGACTGGGTGTTGTAGAAAAGAGAGAGTGACTAGAGGTGGTGGGAATGGGAAGGGACCTTGAATAAGGATATACAGGGATAGAAATTGTGTCTGCTCCCTGCCCAGGGAGGGGATGGGGAGTTGCAGAGAAGAAAAATGACCAAATGTGTTGGGAGGGGGAAGAGACCTTGAATAAGGATATACAGGGATGGAAAAAAAAATTCAGAGGGAAAGATGAACACAAAGAAAATATATGTGTAGCAATCTTATTTGTATTTCCACCCTTGATAAGCCATGCTTATGATTCTTATCCTCTGTATAGTTATTGTTAACTCTTCCACATTTTAAATTCTTTTTGCTGTGTTTTTTTTTTTGATAAATACAAAATGAAGAAGGAAGAAAAAAAAAGAAATTGTGACTTTAATCATAATAGAAAAAAGAAAAGAAAAAAATAAAACTCATAACTCTGGGCTTTTATTTATTTATTTATTTTTTGGTTTGGAGACTTTTAATGACTGCTTCTAATTTTTTTTATGGTGGAAAAAGTATATTTAGAATTAGCCAGCTGGACTGAGTTTAGATGATCCCAATTTTGTTGGCGACATCCAGAGCATCATAATCATAATCGAACATATGTCTTCTTTTCTCCGTCAGGCTTTATGAGGGTGTTGGCTTTGGCCACATCTATGTCATAGAGTTTCTTCACAGCCTGTTTGATCTGCTGCTTGTTGGCGTTGACATCCACAATGAACACAAGCGTGTTGTTGTCTTCTATCTTCTTCATGACTGACTCAGTGGTCAGGGGGAACTTGATGATGGCATAGTGGTCAAGCTTGTTTCTCCTGGGTGTGTTCTTTTGAGGGTATTTGGGCTGCCTCCTGAGCCTAAGGGTCTTGGGCCGCTGGAAGGTGGGTGACGTGCGGATCTTCTTTTTCTTGTGTCTGTGGACACCTTTCAGCACTGCCTTCTTGGCTTTCAAGGCCTTCGCTTTGGCTTCAGCTTTGGGAGGGGCAGGAGCTTCCTTCTTCGCTTCCGTCGCCAATTTGGTGAAAAGGCTACTACTATATTTTTTTTTATTTTGTATTTATCAAGAAAAACAGTAAATTGAATTTAAAATGCTGATAAGTTAACAATAACTATAAAGAAAATGAAAATCATAAGCATGACTTACAAAGGGTGATAATGCAAATAATTTGCTACACATAATATTACTTTGTGTTCAGCTTCCCCTCTGGATTTTTTTTCCTATCCCTGTATATCCCCATTCAAGGTCTCTTCCCCCTCCCACCATATCAGGTCCTTTTTTCTTTCTCCACAACTTCCCATCCCCTCCCTGGGCAAGCTGCAGACAGTCCTATGGTCCCATTGACCCAATAAAGCTTAGTTCAGTCTCCACTCCTGGCAAATCCAGTTTTGTCCCCCCTCCCTCAAGAGTGAGTCAGGTGTTCCTATAGTTGGAGTGGGGTCCGAAGGGTCAGTCCAAGGTGTTTCTGATCCCAAGCTGTTCAGTGGTTGTGGTTTGCAGCTTGGGCATCCTTGGCTTTTTTCTTGTTAGTTTGTTTAGAGACCACTAGTGAGTGAGTACAACCCCTGCTTATCTTTCTGGGTTTGTGATACCTCACTCAGGAGGATATTCTCCAAATCCATCCATTTGCCTGCAAATTTTAGGATATCATTTTTTTCTTACTGCTGAGCAGTATTCCATTGTGTAGATGTACTAAAGTTTGTTAATCCATTCTTCAGTTGAGGGACATCTAGGTTGTTTCCAGGTTCTTGCTATTACAAATAATTCTGCTATGAACATAGTTGAGCTAATACCTTTGGAGTGTGACTGTGCCTCTTTAGAGTATATACCCAGAAGAGGTATTGCTAGGTCCTTGGGGAGATTGATTCTCAATTTTCTGAGAAACCACCATATTGCATTCCAAAGTGGCTGAACAAGCTTATATTCCCACCAATAATGGAGTAGTGTTCTCCTTGATCCACATCCTCTCCAACATAGTCTGTCATCTGTACCTTTTATCTTAGCCAATCTAGCAGGTGTTAGGTGGTATCTCAAAGGTGTTTTGATTTGCATTTCTCT
This sequence comes from Sigmodon hispidus, assembly GCA_004025045.1. Classification (NCBI taxonomy): domain Eukaryota; kingdom Metazoa; phylum Chordata; class Mammalia; order Rodentia; family Cricetidae; genus Sigmodon; species Sigmodon hispidus. Next base: position 8,249 of record PVIH01008310.1, on the reverse strand, counting down.
AATGGCTAAAAATGAAGAGCACTTTTTCAGTTGCTTTTCAGTCATTCGTAGTTCCTCTGCTGAGAATTCCCTTTTTAGATCTGTACCCCATTTTTTGATTGGGTTATTCAAGGTGTTGGACTCTAGATTCTTGAGCTCTTTATATATCTTAGAGATCAGTCCTCTATCACTTGTAGGGTTGGTGAAAATCTTATCCCATTCTGTAGGCTGTTGTTTTGTCCTATTGACAGTGTCCTATCTTTTCAGAAGCCTCTTAACTTCAGGAGATCCCACTTATTGATTGTTCGTCTTAGTGTCTGTGCCACTGGTGTTATATTTAGGAAGTGGTCGCCTGTGCCAATTCGTAGAAGTGTATTTCCCACTTTCTTTTCTATCAAGTTCAAAGTGGCTGGGTTTATGTTGAGGTCTTTGATCCACTTGGTTTTGAGTTTTGTGCAGGGTCACAGGGTCGGATCTATTTGCATTTTTCTACACACTATGCCAACACCATTTGTTAAATATACTATCGTTTTTCCATTGAATGTTTTGGGCCTCTTTGTCAAAGATCAGGTGTTCATAGGTTTTTGGGTTAATGTCTGGATCCTCAATTCTAATCCATTGATCCACAAGTCTGTTTTTATGCCAGTACCAGGCTGTTTTTATTACTATAGCTTTATAGTATAGCTTGAAGTCAAGGATGGTGATACCTCCTGCGGTTCTTTTGTTGAGTAAAATTGTTTTGGCAGTCCTGGTTTTCCTGGTATTACAAATGAAATTGAGTATTGTTCTTTCAAGCTCCAAGAAGTATTGTATTAGGATTTTGATGGGCAGTGCATTGAATCTGTAGATTGCCTTTGGTAGAATTGCCATTTTTACTATGTTGATCCTACCAATCCAGGAACATGGGAGAGCTTTCCATTTTTTGATATCCTCTTCAATTTCTTTCTTCAGTGATTTGAAATTTTCGTCAAATAGGTCTGTTACTTCTTTGGTTATAGTTAATCCAAGGTATTTAATACTATGTGCAGCTATTATAAAGGGTAAAGTTTCCGTTTTTTCTTTTTCAGCTCTTCTATCTTTAGTGTATAGAAGGGCTACTGATTTCTTTGAGTTAATCTTGTATCCTGCTACATTGCTGAAGGTGTTTATCAGCTCAAGGCTGCTACTAATTTTTATTGGTTATATCTTTGTTTATATTTTTGCCTGGTCTTGATTTAATTTTATCATATGATAGGTATTCAGAAAATTGTGTGGATTTTCTCATTTTATGGTGTCTGAGTTTTTGATGTATAACCTGATGATTTAGATTCTTTTCATTTTCTGTAGTTATGTCTCCCATTTCATTTATGATTTTATTAATTTGAGAATTCTCTTCTTGCCTTTTGTTTGCTTTGGATAAAGTTTTATCTCTCTTGTTGATTGACCTGTTCATAGTTTATTCTTTGTATTATTTTCTTGTTTGTATTTTATTGATTTCAGCTATCAATTGATTATCTCCTGGCATCTATTTCTCCTGGTTGTGATTGCTTCTTTTTGTTTTAGAATTTTTAATGTGTTTTGTTAAGCCATTAGCATGAGATTTCTCCACCATATTTATGTAGGTGTTTAGTGCTTTGTATGTTCCTCATAGCACTGCTTTTATTGTGTTCCATAAGTTTGAGTATGTTGTGTATTCATTTTATTAAATTCTAGAAAGTCTAATTTCTTCCTTTATATTTTCCTTGACCCAGAATTAGATCTGTTGAGAGTTTCAGTTTCCATGAATTTGTAGGCCTTTTGTGCTTTGTATTGTTGTTGAATTCTAACTTTAATCACTGGTGATTCAATAAGATGCAAGGGGTTACTCTATGTATTGTTTATATTTGTTGAGATTTGCTTTGTGACCTAATATGTGTTCAATTTTAGAGAATGTTCTATGGGGTGATAAGAAGAAGATATATTTTTTTGTATTTGGTTGAAACGTTATGTATGTAGATGACTATTAAGACTATTTGTGTTAAAACACTTGTTAGGTCTCAGTTCTTTGTTAAATTTTTTTCTGGCAGACTTGTCCATTAGGTAAAGGAAATGTTGAAGTTTCCCACTATTAGTGGTGAGGTTGTATATGTAATTTAAGCATTAGTAATGTTTCTTTTACATTTGTGTGTACTACTGTATTTGGGGCATAAATGTTTAGAACTGATGCTTGATCTTGATGGCTTTTTCTTGTGATAAACATGTATTTTCTTTTTCAATCTATTTTTGAATAATTTTAATTTGAAGTCCATTTTGTTAGATATTAGTATCACTATATAAGCTTTCTTCTTAAGTCCATTTTATTAGAAAATGTTTTCCATCAATTTACTATAAGGTAGTGTCTGTTTATGTATTGAGATGTTTCTTATATGTAGCAAAAGGATGAATTCTGTTTTCTTATCTATTGTTTGTTAGTCTCTGTCTCTTTTTAGGTGAACTGAGCTCACTGGTACTAAAAAAATATTATTGTCTAGGATTGATAATTTCTGTTAGTTTTTAGAGATAGTATGTTTTTACTTTTTGAAATTTGTTTTTATGGGATTATCTATTACATGTTTTTTCCATGGATCCATCTAACTTCTTTAAGTTTATTTTTTTCTCTTGTTTTTGAATGACTGTTTTTGTGGATAGATATTATTAAATCTTATTTTTGTCATAAAATATCTTGTTTACTCCATCTACAGTGATTGAAAGTTTTGGTGGGAATAGTTGTCAAGGCTTGCATCCATGATCTTTTAGTCTCTGAGTAACATTTGTACAGGACTGTCTGTCTTTCATATTTTCCAATGTGTTTTTCATATATATATATATATAAACCTGATATTTTTTTTAACATCATGCATGCCATCAAACTCAGTTATCAGACCTCTCATATTCCTCTTATGATCTCTCCATTTACAAAACTGCCCATTCATGCTGCTCATTTACTTACTGGAGCATAATTAAACTCCATGTGGCCAGACCTTTAAGGAAAACAAGTTACACATTACTCTATTAAGTCTGCTTTTATAAGTTACTTGTCCTTTTTTTCTTCTGGTCCTTGATATTTTGTCTTTATTCTGTATGTTTAGCAGTTTGGTTATTGCATTTCAAAGAGATTTGGGGGGCATCCAGTTTACTTGGTATTATGTAAAATTCTTTTATCTAAATAGGCATTTCCACCTTTGGGCTTGAAAAGTTTTTTCTATGATTTTATTGAATATATTTTCTGTACCTTTGATTGGGTGTTCTTTTTCATCTTCTATTCCTATTATTCTTAGCTTTAGTCTTTTTACAGAGGTTCCTAATTTTTTCCCTATGCATGACTTTATTGGCTTTAATGTTTTTGAACAAAGAAATCTATTTACTCTATTGTATTTTCAACATCAAAAATTTTCTCTTCTATCTCTTTTATTCTGTCGGTTATGAATGTATCTGTAGTCCTGTTTGTTTCTTTAAATTTTCCATTTCTGTAATTTCTTGGTCTGTGTTTTCTTTATTACCACTATTTTAGGTTTCAGGCCTTGAACTTTTGATTGCATTTTTCTTTAGGTTTATTTAAGGAACTTATTGATTTCTTCCAATTTTTTGTTTATCTATTTCTCTATTTTTCTAAAAAATTATTTCCTCTTTAATGGCATCTATCATCTTCATAAAGTTATTTCTTACTTTTGTTTCTTCAACATTAGAATGTTCAGGTTTTGCTGTTGTGAAATCACCTGGTTTTGTTGGTAACAAGAGGCTTCTGGCTTGCCTAATTCCATAGTTCTGTACATCACTGCTGCTTAGTACCAAAGATCCAAAGAAACACACAGATGCTTATATTCATTTCATGCTGTTTGGCCTGTGTCTCAGACATATTGCTGGCTAGCTCTTTTATCTTAATTCAACCCATTTTCATTAATTTGTCTTGCCATGTGGCCTATGGCTCACATGTGTTTCCTCACATGCTAATTTTTGGATGGTTTGATCATGTCTTCTTCAACTCAGCCCTCCTTCCCCTACCTATGCTCCAGTTTCTCCCATCTATTATTTCTATGGTGCCTGGCTTGGCCAAAACAGTCCTGTATTCATAACAAACAGACATCCCACATCATTTTTTACCATTATACTGTTCTTTATGTTTTTGAATGTATTTTTGCACTGGCATCTAGCCATAATTTTTGTCTAATCAATGAAATGGTGTCTATGAGTAAGGGTTCTTGGTCCGATAGGTACTCTTGGCTCAATCAGAGCTCTTAGTATAATTGGATCCAGTGGAGTTTGTGTCTCTGAGAGCAGTTGATGTCTCCAGTTGATAGATGTTTTGGGAGCTTGTAGGCTAGAGGTCTCTTTAGGGTTGTGGACAAGGCTGTCTGAACTAGTTCTGCCTCCTGCTCTGCAACAGATTCTCCAATGGGTTGGGGTGTGAAGTGCTAAATGTTCCTCAGTGACCAAATTTAGGGGCTAGGCTGCCCAGCTGGTTGGAGGGCCACTAACCTTTTATAATTAGAGCCTATGAAGTCTCTGTCATAGGCATCTGCTGAGCTTTTAGGAAAATCCCCTGGTTTCTTTTGGGATCTGTATAACTTTAGTGAATAACTCAATTTTTTCTACTTCTTCTCTTCTGTTCCAAGCATTCAAACCTACTGTAAGTTTACTATATAAATTAAAGTTGACTATTTGACAATGTTATACTATTTCTTTCTAAATGTATAATGCAATGCTGAGATTGGTTCTTACTTAAATTATTCTGAGTCTGAATATCTCTATAATCTGTTTCATTAAGTTTTCTTTAAAACTTTTATCTTGGCACTCTTATTTACCAACATTTCTAATGGTAAAACAAAAAAAGACCAAACAATGTTTATAACTGACATTATATAAATCCCATCTGAATTAATTATCTCATTTAATTGGTGCATATTCAAACCACCCAAATTATTATATATAAGCAAACTCATCAAGATTAAACAACTTAATGATGAATATGTCCTTGGAGAAATCAAGAACAAAAAATTAAAACACAACACACTTTAAACTTTGAGATGCAATAAAAACAGTCCCAAGAGGTTAATTTAAGGTTCAAGAACATAAGTTAATGAATAAAATAGATTTCTCATAAGTTAATTAATGATCCACCTTATCACCTAGGAAATAGAACAAGTCAAACACCAAAATCAATAGCTGGAAAGAAAAAGCCAATATGAATGAGGCAATTAGTAAAATGGAAAAAGCAGCAACAATAAAATCAACATGGAGGGTCAATGAAACAGAGTCTTTCCCTTCAAATATAAACAATACTGTCAAAATTTTAGCTGTATAATCAAAAGAAAGTGAATGTCAAAACTAAGAGAATAAGATCTGAGAAGATAGCCATTATGACAGGCACCAGTGAAAATGAAAAAAGTAGTTTATCTTAAAAAACTTTTCCACATTTTTGGAAAAATCTAAGAGATATGGGTGAATATATACATAGACTGAAACTACCAAAATTAAACTAAAATGACATTTAGAACAAACAGGTAAGTGAGGAAAGGCTTGGTAGGCCTGAGGTTCCCTATTCTATGGATACTGCCCAGTTGTTCAGTTGAATTCTTATTGCCTGCAAATTGTAGGACTCTGAGGTTTTCTCAAGCATGCAACCATGCTCCATACCATGATATCTGTGAATAGAACATTATAAAGTGTAATTTACCACCTCAGTTAAATGTGTTCCTTTATAGGATTTGCCATGGTTATGGTAACTCTTCACAGCAATAGAAACGCTAAGTAAAGCAATGGTTGCTAACAGGGTCTTGGGTATTTCTATGATTGACCAGACCATATTTTTGTTTAGAGTAATATGGACTTTGGGAGTTTGGTGTAGGAAAGCAGGAATGCTGTAAGTGCTGCTTCATGGTCTATAGTAGTAGTAGTATTGAATAGAGTGATACTGAATGTGATTTGATGAATTATGGGCATCAAGAAGTTTCTAAGGATAAGAATGTTTAAATGTGGCCTAAATACTGTTTTCAAGATATTTTGGTAAAGAAAGTGGGTGCTTCTTGCACTTTTCCTAAAATTTGCCTAAAGCTAAAGTGTTTTGAATTAACTTGGTAAAAGAAATCTCAAAACAGTGTTGTTTAGACTCTGCCATGTGATTATTAATGGTAACTTCAATGACAATTTATAATAAAAAGTAAGCTTGGCAGGATAAATTACAAAATGTAGAGTCTGAGGAAGAAACAGCATCAGAAAGTAAAATGATGTTAGAGTTATCTATCTGTTCAATGATGTAAATAGGTTATAAAATACAGTAAGGGGGTTATGATCTCAGGACAATATCTAACCAAGTTAAATTTCTAGCTTGTAGAAAGAAACTATAAAAATATTTAGAGGTGAGTGTGGTGGGGGATACTTTTAATTTTAGCAGGGGAAATGCACAGACTGGCACATCTCTGAACTTGAGGTCAGTCTGGTCTAGAGATTCAGGTTGAGAACATCTATGCTGAGGGTTGAAACACCCAAACTTGTCAAAATATAATTGAATTAGTGCACTATGTTTACCATCATTGAAGCAGCAGACCTTGGCAGATTTGGGAATGTGGCTTTAGCCATAGTGTTAGGGATAGAAAAAAATCATTATAAAATTTACCTCTGGTCCACAAGTCTGTTTTTATGCCAGTACCAGGATGTTTTTATTACTGTAGCTCTATAGTACAACTTGCTAACACCATTTGTTAAAGATACCATCTATTTTCCATTGAATATTTTGGGCCTCTTTGTCAAAGATCAGGTGTTCATAGGTTTTTGGGTTAATGTCTGGATCCTCAATTCTATTCCATTGATCCACAAGTCTGTTTTTCTGCCAGTACCTTTTCCCCTGTTTTTATTACTGTGGCTCTATAGTATAACTTGAAGTCAGGGATGGTGATACTTTCTGAGGGTCTTTTGTTGAGTAAAATTGTTTTGGCAATTCTGGCTTTCCTGTTATTCCAAATGAAATTGAGTATTGTTCTTTCAAGGTCCATAAAATATTGTGTTGGTATTTTGATGGGCAGTGCATTGAATCTGTAGATCAATTTTTGGCAGAATTGCCATTTTTACTTTGTTGATCCTACCTATCCAGGAACATGGGAGAGCTTTCCATTTTCTGATATCTTCTACAATTTCTCTCTTCAGTGATTTAAATTTTTTGTCAAATAGGTCTGTTACTTCTTTGGTTATAGTTACTCCAAGGTATTTAATACTATTTGCTGCTATAATGAAGGGTAATGTTTCCCTTATTTCTTTTTCAGCTCTTCTATCTTTAGTGTATAGAGGGGCTACTGATTTCTTTGAGTTAATCTTGAACCCTCTACATTGCTGAACATGTTTATTAGCCATAGCAGTTCCTTAGAAGAGTTTTGTGGGTCACTTATGTATACAAACACATCATCTGCAAATAGAGATAGTTTCAATTCTTCATTTCTAATTTGCATCCTCTTAATCTCCTTTTGTTCTCTTATTGCTTTAGCTAAAACTTCGAGAACTATATTGAATAGATAAGGGGAGAGAGGACATCCTTGTCTAGTTCATGATTTTAGTGGGATTGCTTTGAGTTTTCTCCATTAAGTTTGATACTGGCTGTCGGCTTCTTGTAAATCACGTTTATTATATTTAGATATTCTCCCTGTATTCCTAACCTCTCCAGGGCTTTAATCACAAGCAATATTGGGGCAGGGGGACCATGGGAATGCCTGCAGCCTGCCCAGGGAAGGGATGGGGATTTGTGGAGAAGAAAGAATGACCTGATGTGGCGGGAGGGGGAAGGGACCTTGAATAAGGATATACAAGAATAGAAAGTGTGACTTCGGGCGTCCCAGCACACTCTGGAGCAGGAGCAGCTGAACTCTGCACCTGGCCACACACACACAGCTCCTGCTGCTAAGGGAATCTGCAAGGATCCCTACTGCAACCCCGAACTGAGTGAACTGAGCAAAGCAACTGCAGGGGTCTCTGAGGGGCGGATTCGAACCCTGACCAGAGGTGAGGAGGGTTCGGCAGGCCTCAGTGCCTGTATCCTGGCCTGGGAGGGAGAGTTGAGCTCACATTGCTTCCGGTTCCGCCACCGGGACCGGTGCTCTCTGTGGCGTCCCAGCGCACTCTGGAGCAAGAGCAGCTGAACTCTGCACCTGGCCACACACAGAGCTCCTGCTGCTGAGGGAATCTGCAAGGCTCCCCACTAAGACCTCGAACTGAGCAAACCAACAACTGCAGGGGTCTCTGAAAGACAGAATCAAACCCTGACCAGAGAGGTGACAGGAGACACACAA
>PVIH01008309.1:23113-92266 GCA_004025045.1 Sigmodon hispidus | reverse complement strand
GTGGCACTTTGGTTTGTGTGTCTCCTGTCACCTCTCTGGTCAGGGTTCGAATCCGCCCCTCAGAGACCCCTGCAGTTGGTTTGCTCAGTTCACTCAGTTCGGGGTCGCAGTAGGGATCCTTGCAGATACCCTCAGCAGCAGCAGGAGCTGTGGGTGTGGCCAGGTGCAGAGTTCAGCTGCCCCCTGCTCCAGAGTGTCAATAACTTTCAAAGACTAGCAATTTGTGTTACATTGTTAAATGAACTGTACAGGTACAATACCTTAAATAAGAGAAAAATATATGTACAGAATGTTCTAGCAAGAGTAACATAAACTTTTTATCAGTATTCACAATTTGTTTATAATACACAAAAATCCATTCAATATAAAATATTCAAAACTAATAATTACTTTTTAAAAGTAGATTCAATAATCTATATTTTTATCTTATCATATCTATATTCCCCTTTTTTCAGAGTAGATTTAATAATCTACTCCTTAATGCTATGTATGCCCTTCTTCAGTTTGGTTTTTATTGGTATCTCAGATATCCTGGATATTTTGTATTATTATGTTTTTTGGCTTTAATGTTTTCTTTGAATAATGAATCTGTTTACCTTATTTTATCCTCACCTCCAGAGATTCTCTCTTTCATATCTTACATTCTGCTTGTTATGCTTGCTCTTCTGTAGTTGTTGGTCATTTGCTCAGATTTTCCATTTCCAGCATTTCCTTGGTTTTTGCCTACTTTATCTCCTTTATTTCAGTTTTCAAGTCTTGAATTATTTCCTTTACCTGTTTGATTGATTTTTTAAATGGTTTTCTTCCCTTTTTAAAAAAATTTATTGATTTCTTCTGATTTTTTTCTTTGTCTTTCCGACAGCCAGCATCGAACTTAATGGAGAAAAACTCAAAACAATTCCACTAAAATCCGGAACTAGACAAGGATGTCCTCTCTCCCCTTATCTATTCAATATAGTTCTCAAGGTTTTAGCTAAAGCAATAAGAGAATGAAAGGAGATTAAGGGGATACAAATTGGAAAAGAAGAAGTGAAACTATCGCAGATGATATGATTGTATATATAAGTGACCCACAAAATTCTTCCAAGGAACTTCTATGGCTGATAAACACCTTCAGCAATGTAGCAGGATATAAGATTAACTCAAAGAACTCATTTCTTTTCTTTTTATTTATTTTTGTTTGTTTGTTTATTCACTTATTTATTAGTTTTATAGGACAAAGGCAATTGTAAATCAAGATCAGTTTAAAATTCTTTGGTGGATACACCAGAGAGATAAGAACATTGAGATGGAAGGAGATATTCCCTAGGCCTAAGATGCTATCTGTATTATGAAGTTTCTGTCCTGGCTTTTCCAGCCTAGCCCTGCGGTTCCAATCCTCTCACAGCCCCAAATAATCACCTAAAAGCTTATGTTAATTTTATGCTGATCAGCTTATGGCTCAGTCATATAACTTGCTAACTCTTAATTCTTAAACTAACCCATAATTCTTATCTTTTTTAGTCATCTGTCTTAGTACCTTTTCTCAGAGCAGCATTCTGGCCTCTTTCCTCAGTGTCTGAGGCATTTCTCTCTCTACTGGCGTCTTTGCCTTGCCCTTCCTGTTTCCAGAGTTTTCTTATTCTGGTAGCCCTGTCCACAATTCCTGTCTGCCTTCTTGTGAATCAGTATTTTATTAAAACAATAAGAGTGACAAATATTTACAATGTACAGGTTTTCAATGTATTCTTGCACTGGTGTCTACTTATCTATTCCTCCAATTTATGCCAACAGTATCTGAGTCTCGATGAGCTGATCTTGGTTCAATGTGCACTGTCTGTTTCTATGTCTCAGGGAGCCACTCTTGGTCCAATCAGTGCTGATGGTGGTTGTGTCTCAGGGAGCAGCTGGTGTCTAGCAAAATGGGTAGGACTGAGATTTGTAAATTACAGAGTTCAATGGGTGATACTGGTGAAAGGCCTTTAGGAATCTTGACTGCTGACTTGCAGCTGGGCAGTAGGCAATACATTTTGACGGAGTATATAAATATCTCACAATAGCTGATATAGGGAATGCTGCTGGCAGGTATAGCTAAATGAATTAAAAGAAAATACATAATTATAATTTTAGAACTTTTAAAATATTGAATATAAATTTATTTAATATGTATCTATATGTCAAACCAAATATGTAGATGCAGTTGTTTGACATAATAAGTGTAGGTATGTGTTTTTTTCTTTTTTTATACTGCCTTTTAAACTCTTTCACAGAAAAGATATAGATAATGTTTCCATGATCCTGAACTGAGAATTCCACATCATTTGGCAGAAGAAACAAACTAATAGTTTGAGTTCTAAACCCAGAGAATTAATAAAATGTTTAAAGAGGTCACTTTTGGAAAATGTTTTTCTTATCTTATAATTTTAACACATTTGATTCTACATATAAGACTGGCTTGAATTCTCCTCTTTACTGGTTAACATATTATGTTTAGGTACTAAAAAAAAAAAAAGAATGAACCTTTACAGATCTAAAGTTCAATTAACACTGCAATGTTCTATGTCATAGGTGATTTCTCAGTGAGATATGCCTGTTCACACGTGCCACACAAATTCTATCATCTATGTATCTTCTGTCCACGTAACAGTCATCCTTCTTCTATCATTTATCAATATATCTTTTTTCAATCATCTATTAACTATCCCTTTACACAAATATATATATATATATATATATCTTTCTATCATATATCCATTTGTCATCTCTATCATCCATTTATCATAGTGATATATGCTTTCTCTCTATTATCCATATATATTTCAACTATTTATAAACTATATTTTATTTGTCTGTCATCCAACTTTCATTCTGTCCATTGTTATTCCTACTGGGCTCTACCATTCTATTCTGAATTTCAATAGTGTTTAGTGAGTACAGATATGTTTTTTGACTCCTATTCCAGATATATTGATATAGTAAGTGATTTTTTTTAACGTATATGTGATGCCTTATATGTAAACTTGATAGATTTTTCAGGTGGTAGTGTATTGTTACCAGGCATGTTGCCATGTATAGCTTTGGGATATTGTTAAGCTTCACACACTACACGGTTGATTTATTTTACATTTTTACTCCTTCATCTCTGTCTACATTTTGCAATTAATAATTTGTACTTTTAAAGCATAAAAGTATATAAAATACAATTGAAACATCTGATATATCTTTATATAAGGCACTATTTCAGAAAACTTTAGATATTATTTATATTGTAAGTTTGTCTCTGGCTGAATCTACTTCATGATCATCTTGAATCCATTCAAACATTAAGCTTTCTAGATAAGAAAGGTTATTAATTATTTTCTATGGGACCAAGAATAGTTCACACATTCATGTGTCTATATATACACACACATGCACCAATATATTTTTAAAAGGACAAAGGGACCCAGAGAGCCTTCTCCTGCGGTGTAGGACAAAAACTCAAGATAGTGTACTCTGACATAAAGTGCATTGCTTTGACAGTTTTTGAAATGTCACTCCATGGGCAGCCTGCTGCTTTTGGCTTAGAGCTTTGGTGCCAAGACTGCTAATAAAAAAAGAATAAAGGTTAATGAAGGCATCAGGTTATTTATTATATTGAGGGCTTTCTGGTAATTTTTTCAAGGTATAAGGTCTTTATATTGAAAATTGTTTCATTGTTTATGCATATTTTTTATTTCAATGGAACTGTTTTTCCAATTTATGAAATATAAAATTATATCAAAATGAGTGAAAATTTCATAGAAGTAGATATATAATGCCTGATGTACATGACAAATAAATCAAAAAATATCTTATTCACTTTTAGTACCATCCAAGTGACTTGTGTTCATTCACCCTATCTGTTGTCTTACAAGAATAATGAACTGAAAGAAAGTTTTAAGATTGTATCTGACACAGAGACATAGAGATAAACTGACTTTTGATGAGGATATATATGTTTCTCGACTTAGATTTGTTTTTAGGAAGCATAATTTTATTTAAAACAAACAAAATGTACAATATACCTTGTAATACTGTCAGATGACAAATTATAAAATGTACAAAGCCAATCTTATCCCCTAGCTAGAATCTCACTTTAAAATTTGCATGTCCATCATGCTGCACAGATCTGCAGCCCTTGGCTGTCAATAGCAGGATAAACACAGAATGTGGAAAAATGGGTTAGTTTTGTACCCAAATTCAGGATAATAGTTCCCTGCATTAAAAAGCTATGTTTGATGTGTTGTTTTTGTTGTGTATGGCTGTGCAGATGTTTTAAGTTTGCTCAGGTCAGTCTTTATTGGTTCCTTCCACTTGTCAACTGGCCATCACTGTCATCACAACCTATGCTTCCATATTAAAATTAAAACCAGCAATACCACCTTTAGGCATAGACCCTAAAGACACACATTTGCCCCCCAAAAGCATTAGTTCCAATATGTTAATAGCAGCATTATTCATAATAGCAAGAACCTGGAAACAACCTAGATGCCTCTCAACTTTAGAAGGGATTAACAAACTGTAGTACATCTACACAATCTACTCAGCAGCAAGAAAAAATAATATCCTTAAAATTGCAAACAAATGGATAGAATTGAAGAATGTCCTTTTGAGTGAGGTATCACAAACCCAGAAAGTGAAGCAGAGGATGTAGTCACTCATTAGTGAACTTAAAAAAAAGAAAGAAAAAAAAATGTGATTGTATACAAGAGCTCAAGGCTAGAACACTGCTAAAAATGACACAGTGCCTTACTTCTGCATTGATGGCCTCTGGCAGTGGTGTGGGTGAGGAAAGACTTATTGTCTTTAGGGGTCTGGCCACAGGGATTTAAATTATGCTCCAGTAAGTAAATGAGCATCACAAGTGGGCAATTTTGTAAATAGGTAGGTATGAATCTGAGAGAACTGATAAGTGTGTTTGATGGGGTGCATGATATAAAATAATAAATATATGAATTTAAAATGTATTAACTGTGTTATGCAAGATATGTGAAGATGTTGATCTTTGTAAATATACAGGAGCATTCTTTTTTCTAGATGCCTATTTGAATGGTTCTAACAAATGTTATAATGACAACTGAGAGTCAGAACATTTCTTCTACTCCAATCCCTGAAGTGACAATAACAGAAATATTCAACTTAACAAACAGAATTTTCATTGAGATTTCAAAAAAGGAAATTTTAAATGATTGCTATGCACAAAAGTTAAATCAAGTCTCATTAATTTCACTTGGAGACAGCCACACCTTTTCTGGAGTGTGTTTGGTAAATCTACTTCAAAAAAGAAAAAAACAAAAAACTACAAATAATTACAACTTCCATGTAATTAAAAAATCTAGTATTTTTAGATGTGCAGTTGAATAGCACAGAAAAAAACCACAAGAAGCCATATCATGCAATTTATTTCCTTTCATTAATAATACAGCTGTGATGGATAATAAGCTCATATAATAATATAAATGTATTCTAAGTAATTTTTGTGTAGGAAAATTAAGATAATAGTAAAGTACAACTTAGTTACACAAAAAGATTCTACTTAGAATGGTATATTTCAAATTACTATCTCAAAGGTGAGGACATTACTTTTACAAAGTGTGGAATAGTAATAGCTTTCAAGTATATGTCCCCACTCAGTCTATTAGTGTTTAGGAAAGAAGTCTTCAATCTTCATACCATCCAGACTTTTCTATATCTTCTCATGTGATCTTGATCTAAATAGTCAATTCTTCAAAAGATTTATCTGTATCTTCAGCAAAAATACTATTTACATAACACTAATAGAAATTGTAGTGATAATAATAGTAATCATATTAATGATGGTAAGTTTCATAGAGTTAGTAAGATCACAAAAATTTTAAAAAAATGCTATGGTTTTGTACACTGTGAATGCTGACTAAAAATTATTTACCAGTCTTTAGTGGATAGTTCTTATCCCATAATCACACCCGTAAATGAGGGTTGAACCAATTAGGTCTTAAAACAAAAATGAAACAAAGCAAACAAATAAAAAAAGACAAATAGAAATTAAGGAGAGATGAGCATACAGAGATTATAGAGAGGAAAAGAAGTTTAAAGATGGAGATCGAGAGTTTACTGTAATCAAAATATACTTTATTTGTCTACAAAATTGTTAAACAAATTTGATAGAAGTTATTAAAATAGTGACATTCTTGAAATACAAGAAATTAAACTTACATAATTTTATATTATTTTTTGATTGACAGTCCCCAAAATAAAAGTAAATTTTTCTCTAAGCGAGTGTTCATTAGGTGGCATAAAAGTACAATATTTGGAGATTAGATTGAATAAAATATCGTGTCACAACTTTGGGTACATTGTGGATTCATTTTTGTTAAATTCTAGGAAGACTTTAAATACTTTCTTAATTTCTTTCTTGACCCAGAGGTTGTTCATTTGAGTGCTTGAACAAGGGGATTCACGGATAAAAAAATATGACTTTGTTCATAATAAAAAAGGATTGTATAAATCTTTTGGGAAAAGAGAAAAGAATTAAACCTCTGTAAATCTAGATCTTCAACCAGTACCTTTCAAAATTATTTTATATAATAAAGTTTTATCTTAAAGGTTAATGTAATATTTTGTTTTGTTTCGGTTGCTGGTTTGTATGGTTTTTATTAATTAAACTTTTTGCTGACCTTTTCTAATTGTGTAAAATACATATGAATTATGCTCACTTCCGTCTTCTCCCATTCCCATATTCATAGGCTTCTGTTTTGTTTTGTGAGCCAAGTGTTTTTTTAAAAAATGTCCTTGTATATTGAATTATTTTAAGGTAGTCTCATGTAGCTCAGGCTAGCTTTTAACTTGATACATAGATGAGACTTGCCTTGAACTCCCTATCATCCTGTCTGTCTTCAAAGTGCTGTAATAATAGAAATGTCTGCATCAACTTGCATTTTGTATGAATTAAGCTGAATGACATAGCAGACTGTTAGGATTTGCTACTTAATATAAGCACCTAAAAAATCCATTTATGTTATTGCATTTATCAATGCTAACTCTTGTTTATTGCTAGGTAGTAGTTTATAATGAGGATCAGATATAATTTGCTCTTTCATTTACTTTTTCAAAATTAAAATTGCCCAAAGATTGAGAGAAAAACAAATGTTTGTGGACAGCACCATTTCCTTTGTCTTCTTCTGAGGAGTTTCTGGAAATGAATGTACACTTTAGTAGCAGTAAATGTGACCTATTTTTACAAAAGCAAACAAGGAAAAATTCACCAAACTAGTTTCCAGTGTTACCTTGTCTCCCAGTAGAATACTATAGCTCTTCAAACTCCATGATATGGCTGGGTCCTTAATATCCAACAAAAACCCATGTTTTGAAGGCTGAATTTCTCATTCACATATTGAGAGGTGGTGGAAATTTAAGACTTGAGGTGGAATTGGAACTTTTCTGGTTATTAAGGGAATTCAGAGATCCACATATCTCTTCTGCTTGACCTCCTGACCGAGCCTACTTCACTTTCTCACCAACACATGGAACAGCCACCTGTAATTAGCCAGGCCAGAAGGTGTGCACTTGAATTTCTCATGCCTATAATTTGAATTCTCAGAAATATTAGAAAATCTCAGAAAAATAAAAAAAATTTGCTTTTAATACTAACTTGCCATAAATTAGAATCTCCTGATTGTGAGCCTCATCTGAACCGTCTTGGTTACGTTTAATGATGTTGAAGCTCCACTGATTGCTGGAAGCACTTGGTAGCAGCCCAGATAAAAAGGACATAGCAGAAGAAAACTGATCTTGACTTTTATTCACTTGGCCTATTTCCCCCTGGCTACTTAGTTATTTGCTCAGTTGCTGCTGCTGCTGCTGTTTTCACTGATATCACCACTATCATTTCCAAGATTTCATGGTAGACTAGGGACTAGCTGTTATCCAGGAATCATTAAGGCTCCAAGCAACAGTTTAGGACTGCTTAGTCTTGTGAACTGATTAATAGTTAGTTGTCAGTATGTGTCTCAGTCCCCTATGTCCTTCCACCAACAGTGAGAGATAACCATTATTATGACTTTACTGGGTCTCTCAGCTCTTAGGTGTAAATCAGATGTTGATGCCATGTCAAAGATAACTAGATGCATTAGTGTATTTAGTATATAATGCATTTATACATTATACAGTGTTACTGGTACTTGCAATAATAGTGATGGACTTTTTCCAGGATTGATGCGAGACCAGATTAATGATTCAACTACACCCTTAGAAAGAATTTAGACATATAAATTGCTAGTAAAGTTGGGTTAAGTTGCTATTGTTAATGGCTTTGAGACAGAAAATCTTGGGGAACAATTTAAGGTTTATAGTAATAGACTTTTAATAATTAAAAAGGGACTGATTGAGGTCAGGGAACAGAAACAATTGCATCCTGTCTATTGCTGGCTGATGAGCCTTTCTTCCTAGAATGGTTGGTGATCAAAGGTGTACCCATTTCTGCACTCAGCTTCCTGTTTAAAAAAAATTGTTGATGAATGGGTATGTATGTGCCCTGAGGATTTAAAATAGAACTTAAGGGTTGTTTTAAAACTAGTTGTATAGACCTTTAGATTTCATTGTTCCTTTAAGGTGTTTCTTAAAGATTAGCTTTCAGACAAATAATAGAATAATTGGTTCTTTCTTTGTAACCATAAACTGAAGATTGCCATCCAAATAACTGGCTGAAAAAAAAAAAAACTTGCTTGCTTTCACTCTGTTAATCTATAACAAGTTGCTTGGGTATGAATATTTACGGGTTCTTAGGACAGCTTGTTTTTTACTTGTGTGTAATAGATAAAATGTTTAATCATGTAATGAATATTTGTTGTTAATGCACATGAGAATGGATCACAAACATTATGAGTATTTCCCCTAGAGTTTATTAAACAGGCCAAGACAGGTAGTGACTTTGTCCATGGGAAAATGTGCAGAAAGTAAGAGGATGTACAAGGCAAGGTTTTGCTTATGAATGGACTTGTCACTTGCAGAGTTTAATTATTCATGCCTGCTCATGCATATGGATGAAAGAGGCATACTGCAGCATGCATGTGTGTCTGGCATGAATCTTACCAATACTGAAAACATGCTATTTTTTATTTGTATTCATTTACTTAAAATTAGAATGTAACCACATTGTGATTATTATATTGCTTGAGAGGTTCTCCTGGGATATATAAACTGTAATGGAAAAAGAAGAAAAAAAGAAGTGAGAAACAAAACAAAACTGAAAAGATGTAGGAGGAAAGATATAAAAGAAAACATCAGGAAAGAGATAGGAGGAAAACATCAGGAAAGCAGAACAGAAACATCAGTTTAGAATAACAGAACAGAAAGAATAAGTAGAACAAGCAACAGTAAAAATAATCAAATGAAGAAATAAGTCTTTGCCCTCAGAAATCTTCTAATGTGTCTGTCCTGTAGTTTGCCTGTTCTGCATCTCCTCTTCAGCTTCTCTGACCAGCCAAAAGCTTGCCATTCATCAGCAACCTAGGTGAGATCCTGGTAATTTGAAGGTGTGTGTGTGTGTGTGTGTGTGTGTGTGTGTGTGTGTGTGTGTGTATCCCTTTTTTGCTGGCCTCAACTCATAGAGAGTTAAGTGCTCCAAACCCAGCTCTAAAAAATTAAGTTTTACTTCCTCAGATAGAAAGTCAAATTAAGTGATTAGTTCAAAGACTCCATGAATCTCCCTCAATTCCTGAGCTCCTTAAGGGTGGTCCTTACAGTAGTAATCCATTCCAATTCCATTTTAACATTACTTAATTGTTATTGAGGCTTTAGATTATCAGTATTTATTTTGCCAGAATTCAAATAAAGTTTTATTTGCACTAATAATTAAGATCTAGTTAGTATACTATGTTGCACAAATCTTAGTTGCTCTTACAATAAAAACCCAGAGCTAATATTGGGGTAAATGCTGAAAGATCAAAAAGGCAAAGTAACAAGCCACAAACCACTTCTCACCTTACCAACTCTTTAGCAGAAAGGGGGAGATCATTTCTGCATCCTCCTTATATTTCTGTTTCTGCCCAGACATATTACTTTCTGTCTCAATCTTGATAGTTCTGGGATTAAAGTTGTGAGCCACGATCACCAGTCTCTGTTTTCTTGCAGACTGGATTAATCTCTTGTAGCCCAGGGTGACCTTAAAATCACACAGATCCATCTGCCTCTAGCTCCAGAATGCTATGATTAAAGTTGTGTGCCACTGATGCTTGGCTTCTAGGGCTAACTCTGTGGTTGGCTTTGGTCTCTGATCTTCAAACAAGCTTTATTTTTTAGAGCATGCACAAAATATAACCACAATACTCTATTGGTGATTTCCTGATAGCTAGCCTGTGAAAACAATATTCCCAGGTCTTATTGGTTGTAGTTACGTGTGCAGCAAATACTGCCCTTAAAAATGTAGGCCCCTGCACAATATATGAAAACAAGATACCCCAAGCTGTAGCCTTTTAATTTGATCACCATACACTTTACTATGAAGAGTCTAATAGATGGGTAAAGGTCTTTGAACATCAGTAAAATCAGATTTCATCTATGTAGAGAACCTCCTAGTTTAGTTAACAAACTCACCAAAAAGAGAATTGAAATCGAAGGGAAAGATGTATGGTTGAAAATAGTTTTCATGTGTATGGTGGAACATTAAAGGTCACAAATTTGAAGTTAGTTTTGAATGTATAGTGATTTCCAAGTAACTCTAGTCTACTTGGAAAGAAAGGAGCAAAGAAAAAAAAAGGAATGGAAAAGAAATGAACAAGTCAACAGACCTTTAAAATATCTCTAAAAATGATAACATTAATGGTCCTATCTAGCCCTTATTATCTTTTTGGTCAGGTAATATTGACATGTTAGAAAATAAAATACAAAGAGACTGAAGTCTAACAGAACCCTAAGAATGCTATTCAGAAGAAAATGTCTCTAGGGTTTAGTCTGAAAATATGCCTGACACAACTTCTCATTACAGTCTTTTAAAATAAAATGACTAGTTTATTATGGG
Source organism: Sigmodon hispidus (assembly GCA_004025045.1). Classification (NCBI taxonomy): domain Eukaryota; kingdom Metazoa; phylum Chordata; class Mammalia; order Rodentia; family Cricetidae; genus Sigmodon; species Sigmodon hispidus. The sequence continues at coordinate 81,270 of PVIH01008309.1, read as the reverse complement.
GCACTGACTTAATTTATCCTTGCTTTGGAAGGGCATATGGTTATTCTAGGGCCAGGATATTAATCACATTCAGATATCTGACCAGAATGGAAAAGCAAATAACTCTTAAGTTTATCCCTAAAATAGAAGTATTGTACTCAGAAATTGTGTGATGGGCTGAGGACGATCATGAGGGAACTAAGTACACACATGAGCAGGGTGGTCACTGAGTACATGGTTACTGCACAGCTGACATACAGCTATCAATCTTCCTCAGTGTTTTTTCAAATCTTAGGACTTTCTCTTAGCTGATACAAAAAAAATGCTTAATGTCTTAAGACATGAGGCTGCAATAATAAGAAAACATATGTAATTGATATTAACCAGTAACATGCTAGTATAACAAGAAAAATTTTCATAGTATGACAAGATCAAATACAAGTAAACATATATAGATAGGAACCTCTATACATGCTATGAAAAAGAACAGACATTTTCAGAATAACCTTGCATTATCCAGTGACTATAAAAATTTTATACTTAGGGGCATAATTTTAATTCCTAGGGATATTGTCTACATATAAATTTGTATGCTCATAAGGACATTCACAATAGCTTTATTGAAATAGATATGCCATTTAGAAAATATTTAAGATGAATGCTCTTTGTATAAACAGCATATGACTGCATAGGATGCAGACCAGGTTTTAGCTTGTTCTTTAATTGACATAGTGAGTACATTACAAATTGAAGTGGTTTAGGAGATGGCTCTTAAATTAAGGGCAATTTTCTGTGCAAGAATGAGGACTAGAGTTCAGATCCCAGCATTCATACAAAGGGTGAGTAACGTCCCACACATATGTGAAACCTCAGCATAGAGAGAGGGGCACAGAAGTATCATTAGGGCTGAAAGACTGAAGGGCTAGGAGAAAACTATGAGTGCTGGTTTAATCTAGAGAATGTTTAAAGGAAAATGGTAGAGAGTGATAAAGGGTCACTAAGTACTCTCTTCTGACTTTTCCATGTACACAAAAGCATGTGCACTGATCACACACATGATCATACACCACAAAAACTTTACACACAACATGCCTGCAAAACTTCTATAAAATATAAAACATGCATATATAGGTTGCATGTGTATATATTACACACACTTGAGAAAATATACCTAAGGTACTTCAAGGGCTAGAGGGACGTGAGCCTGTAAGTAATCACATTGCCAATCCTGATGCCCCTGATAGTAAAACTGACAGATCAAGTGATCCAGTGACCTCCATGCATGTACTTCAACATAAACATACACAGACATTAGCATGTACACATACACTATAATCCTCACATATAATATACATTTTTAAAATGCAAGTGTTAAAGATGGAATGATACATGTAAAAGAGAAGACATAGTCTTATTTATTATTAAATTACAAATAGTGTTTCTGATAGTACACCCTTGGGGAGCTGTTTTCAAATATTATTACAAATTGTTTGATGTGCTTTTATAGCACTAAAAAACAATAAAAAATGTAACCTATTTACTAAAAGTCAGAAAGCAATGGTAGAATAAGTCATCACTGACTCTGGCTACCAGTAGTTTGCCAGATTAGCAGTAATTAATATTAGTAAACACTAAAAGAAGGAGAATTTGAAGCTATTTTTAAGTGTAGCCAATTTATGTCTTTAAAGAAGAAAAGAAAGTAAGACTTTCGTAATTTCTTGTTTCTTAAAATATAAAGATTATTATATCAAATATGACTCTAATTATCTTGCATGATATTATATTGTAGCTGTAAGAAAAAAACCAGTAATATTAATATCCTTCCAGAAATTAAATAAATTAAACTCATAATTGAAAAACAATTTTTCTTATGAGATCTCTAGGTTCATGGTTAATATTTATAGAGTCTGAGAAGAAAACAGACTAGGGAAGTTTCTAGATTAAGATGAAAACTCCAATAAGGAGAAAAAAACATAATGTGAATTTCATGCAAACTTTCAGTGGGAAAGAAAGTCTTCATATGGTTTAGGTATCAGGGTCTCCATGGCCTCATAAAAAAAATTGACAATGCTCCCTTATATTTCTGTTTTGTGTTATAATTTGAAGAATATTGATATTATCTCTTCTTCAAAAGTCTGGTAGAATTTTGCACTAAAACTATCTGGCCCTGGGATTCTTTTGGGGATAGGTGGGCTTTGATGAGTGCTTCTATTTCCTTAGTGGTAGTAGGTCTATTTAAATTGCTTATCTGATATTGTTTTAATTTTGGTATGTGGTATTTATCAAGACATTTGTGTTTTTCTTTTAGATTTTACAATTTTGTGAAGTACAGTCTTTTATTTATTAAATTTTTTGGTCACATATTGAACACTGTTCTTCTCACTTTCCTCTTCCCACTCAATGCTCAGATTTCCCCATCAACTCATCAAAGAACATAAGGACTAGTCTAGCACATTAAGTTAAGACAGGACCAAGCCCCTTCCTTCGAGGATCAAGTTTGAGCAAAGTGTCCCTCTATAAGGGAATGAGCTTCAAAAATCCAGTTCATGCTCTAAGGATAAATTCTGATCCCACTGGCAGAGGCCCCATAAATTGCCCATGCCACACAAATGTCATCCATTAAATAAATTTTTGTAATAAAACCTCATGATTGTCTGTATGTCCTCATTGTCTGTTGTTATATCCCCATTTTCATTTCTGATTTTATTAACCTGGATATTCTCTCTCTGCCTTTTAGTTAATTTGGATAAGGGCTTAAATATCTGTTTGATTCTTTTTTGGTTGATTCATTCTATTACTCTCTTTATTTCTAGTTTATTGATTTCAGGCTTCAGTTTGATTATTTACTGCTGTCTACTCTTCTTGGATGCACTACTTGTTTTTATTCTGCAGCTTTCTGGTATACTTTTAAGTTGCTAGTATGAAATTTCTCTAAATTCTCTGTGGAGTCACTTAGAACTATGATCTTCCCTCTAAATACTACATTCATGTGTCTCATATGTTTTGGTATGTTGCACATTCATTTTCACTGAACTTTAGAAAATTTATAACGTTTTTTATTTCTGCCTTTATCTAGTGGTAATATAATACCAAAAGCAATATACAAATGCAGCAAATCCTCATCAAAATTTGAACACAACTCTTTACAGATATTGAAAGAACACACTCAATTTTATATTAAAAATCAAAGAAGCCAGGATAGCTAAAATAATTATATGCAATAAAAGAACTGCTAGGGACATGACCAACCCTGATCTCAAGCTCTACAACAGAGCTAAAATAATAAAAACAGCATGGCATTTGCTGAAACCCACACACAAAAAGCCAAAATTAAACTGTGAAATAAAGTATCTTCAACAAAGGTTACTGGGATACCTGGTTGTAGGCATGTAGGAGAATGCAAATTGATTTATATCTATCACACTGCACAAAACTCAAGTCCAAATTTATCAAAGAATTCAACATAAATCCAATTGTGCTGAATGTTATAGAAGAGAAAGTAGGAAATAGCCATAAACAGATTGACATAGAAAAAAACCTTCCTTAATTGAATATCATTAACAAGGGCACTGAGATCGACAATTAATAAATGAGACCTAATGAAACTATAAAGCTTTTGGACAAAATAGCAGCCTACAGATTGGTGATCTAAAACACAAATGGCAGCTTATGCAAGAGAAGATGTAGAGCAAGGAGAACACTTCTCCATTGCTAGTGGGTATTTAAGCAATCTTATATAGCCACTTTGAAAATCGATATGATGGTTTCTAAGAAAATTGGACACCAAAATACCCAACAATACTTGGGCATATACTTTAAAGGATGCTGTGTCATACCACAGGGAAGCTTGCCCAATTATGCTTATAGTAGCTTTATTGATAATAGTCAGAATATGGAAATAACCTAGATACCCCTCAAATGAAGAATGGATAAAGAAAATGTGGTATATTTACACAATTCTCAGGTGTTAAAAACAATGACGTTATGACATTTGCTGGCAAATGGTTGGAACTAGAAAAAAATCATCCTAAGTAAGGTAATCCAGATTCAGAAGACAAATATGATGTGTACTCTCCCCTAAGTAGATAAAAGCTGTAAAGTAAGAACAAAGGCCAAGGAGGATAGATTTACCTAGGAAGGGAAATAAAGAGAACTTGTGGCAGAACTGGAGATAGATGAGGGTGGGAACAGGAGGTATCAAGTTGGGGATAAATGAAAGGGAGGATATTGAAGAGATGACTAAAAAGGGAGCATCTTCAGAAGAATTATATTTCAAAAATTCATCCAATGTCATAATAAAATATTCAGAAGTTATGTGCTTCCCCAAAGATGAAATTCTTCTTGAGCTTATGAAAATAATTTGTTGAACAAAAGCAATGAATACACAAAGAAGACACTGTACATGTCTGAACTTACAGGAGGCAGTGCAGAATCAGAGATTAAATCAAGAAGAGCAGCTGCCACTGCAGTCATCAAAATGTATGCACTCCGTAGTCATCCCTCTGCAGTCTTCTTAACCCAGACTCCCTTTACAGTCAGTTAATTCCTTTTTTGATCTCGGGGCCCTGATGACAGATTTTCAGTGTTGTGAGATTTCAGTTTGAACAGCTTTGCTAAGATTTGCTACACTACTTTGAACACTTGAATTACCTCAAGTGAAATCAATTCTAAATTAATGATCCTTTCTTCTTTGAATTGAAAGCAACTTCTTCAAAAGATGGGCCAGTGCTTACAAAACACTATAAACTGCAGGAAGCATATTCATTCAGCTCAAATCACTCAAAAGTTCACTTAAAATGAAACCAACTTGAATGTCTCAATGAGAATCTACACTTATTCAGCTAATATGAATAACTTAGATGAAGTGTCTTATTTCCAGGCTGAAGCTCTTTGTCAGTGGGTAAATGTGCTTGTCATGCATACCTGACAATCTGAATTTGATTTTGGACACCACATAGAAATGCTATATACAGAGGTACGTGTCTGTAATACCAGCACTTCAATGATGAGATGATACCTAGAAGCAAAAGAATCATCTAAAAGTTGTTGGACAGCTTCCATTGGAATGCACAGGCCAAATGAAGCAAGAGAAACTCTTCCTTAGAACAAGATGCATGAAGAAATCAGACTCACTTGAGTTGTCCTCTGACCTCCTCATGTGCTGCATGGTATACATGCTCCATCAGACACCCATGAGCACATACTAAAGCTCACACACAAAGTCAAAAACCTGCACGCCTAAAAAGAGTCACAAAGAAAAAATTATTAAGTTAAAATATCTTTCTATTTATTCATTTTTAATTTATGTGTTTGTTGCTGTGCTTCTGCAGAGGTTGGAAGACAGCTTGATGCAGTCAGTACTCTGACAATATTGATTTGTAGGCTAAATTTAGGTTGTCAGGCTTGGTGGCAAATGAATTGCTCACAGACCCTTCTCAGGCCCCAAACTACCAATTCTTATAGGATATCATATTGATGTTTCTTTTTTTATAATGACCAAAAATGTTTAAAAGTTTATTGTTTAGACATAGAAGAAATATATTTATGAAATTAAAAACAAGCTCCAAAATGTGTGTAATCTCAACTACTATGAAGACATTCAATATTTGTAGTAAATTTTACATAAATAGTGATCATATTAGCTCAAGTATGTTCAAAGCAGCATTATTCATAATAACAAGAACCTGGAAACAACCTAGATGCCCATCAACTGAAGAATGGATTAACAAACTGTGGTATATCTACACAATGGAGTATTACTCAGCAGTAAGAAAAAATGATATGCTAAAATTTGCTGGCAAATGGATGAATATGGCAAATATCCTACTGAGCAAGGTATCACAATCCCAGAAAGAGAAGCATGGGATGTACTCACTCATTAATGGACTTTAAAAAAAAATAAAAAGAGAGAGAGAGATGTCAGTGTATACAAAAACTCAAGGCCAGAACATAGCTAAATGACACAGGGCCTCACTTCTACATTCATGGCCTCTGGTGAGGGTGTAGGTGAGAAAAGACTTGTTTTCTTTAAGGGTCTGGCCACAGAGAGTTTAATTATGCTACAGTAAGTAAATTAGCAGTATGAATAGGTGGTTTTGTAAATGGGGAGATCATAAGAGTGGGCATGATTCTGAGACATCTGATATTTCTTAGAAAAAAATACATATTTGGAAAACTGGTGTTTTCTAAAAATAACAGAAAAAAATCAAACCAAAACAGAAAAGTTAAAATAATTGAATTTTTTAGTAACTGCTTTCTGATAATATTAGAACTAATCAAACAGACCTTTTACTCTTGAGGCAATGTTGAAACATCATCTATATACCCACTTCCCTAGCTTTCTGTTTCTCTGGCTGAGAAGCAAAATTTTCTAGCTACTATATAAACTCTGTTTGTACTTTTCTTATCCAGCTCTTATGTATATATGCATCTCAGGATTTTATTCAATATTTCTTAGCTGAAATGCAAATCAAAATCAAATTATATTTGATATATAAACATAAGTTAAGCAAAATATTCATATTTATAAGGTATTAGTAAACTATCCATTTTTTATTTAATATAGTGATGCCCAAGACTTGTAAAAATATGATTAACACTCTAATGTCTATCTTATACAAGAATCTCCTTAAAATATATTACTTGAGCAAAATGAATAATGTAAGTTTGTTCAAAATTATAAATTGTCTTTTCATCAAGGCCTGACTATGACAAAGGGGTTTTTGAGGAGTGGGAATGGGGAAAGAGGGAAGATATCAGTGTAACAGTTTCATAGACATTATGATGACTAAAGTGTCATTGATAATATGTAGCAAAATAACATTTAAAATTTTTTGTTTCTATGTAAATAGTAGTAAAAGCTGGTTTTATTAAAAACAAATACTTAAACATGTATATTTCAGAAAAATGTTATAGAATATTAAAGAATATTACTAGCTGATAACCATTCATATTCAGCTCTTATTAAGCATTTTGATACTTCTAGATAAAAAAGTATGACATTGTGTTAGTGTACTGTACAGTGTGTAGATGCTACCTGGATGAATATTAAATTCTCATTAAACAGCCTTCCTATCTTCTGGAAGTTATTTCACTCCTGTCTTCTTGCTCTGTGGGTTTAGTCTCTGACATAGGCTATTCCTTTTTAACTTACCGATGCAATCACAAAGAACAAAATGCAGATGTATGGAGTTCTGTCATATAAGCTATACTTATAGAGTAGCCTGAAAATTGCCAGGGTTTTACTAGAAATGAGTGGGGAAAGCATTTTATTTAATTATGATCATATTAAAGCCCATAAAATTCACTTTCAAAGCTTGGTGCCATGACTTGTTCCTCAAAAGCTTTGTTAACAGTGAGCAGAACCCCTGCTTGTTTTAAGGGAGACAATGGCTACCTAATGTGCTTGTTAGTTGAAAAAATTCTCCAGTGTCTCCCAAGTTGATAAATAATGATTGGAGATGGGAATTTAAAATATTATATTACATTTTTATAATTAATCATAACAATTCTTTCTTATGAAAGTGAATTCTTGACTTGAAATCAAAATTTCAGGCTTTTATTTATTTTATTTCTCTTATTTCAGTAGTATAAACTTAAATTAACCCAACAGACAAAATTCTGGATTGTGACAAAGACCTTTACATTGCTATTTGGGTCATGCATTTTAAAGAACAAAAGCATAAAAATTCCATATGAACTTAGCAAAGTACCACAGATTGCTATAAGTTGTCTTTTCAGAGTTTTTAGTATTCCTCACAGGTTAGAGTCTGAATAAACAGATGCTGATGTTGGTTCCAGTACTAAAGATAGATGGTAAATAATCAAGAAATGTCTTTGGGATTAACATGGCAATGGGGCAGACCAAAGTTAGAAGAAGAAGCATGGAAACAGAGACACCAGTGCCTGTTACTGACTCAGCACCACCCACTGTACTGTGGCAAAATGGCATGACTCTTCCAATATCACCATGCTCAGATCAGGCTCTCTGTAGTACGTATTCATTAAGCATTAAAATTGGCCAAGAGAATTTTGAAGGCCCCTGGAAGATAAACAGAAAAAAATATACTCCCATGATTCTACAATAGCCATGGACATTATTTTGATTTTTACTAATTCATTAAACTATGATATAGTCTTTTTATTAAATAGAAGATAAATGGAGTGTAACATGTGCATTTAAATTACACTCTCATAGTTTGAATCCTGTCATTATTATTGGGTTATGTACAAAATTTTGATAACTTCTATTCTTTAGCATTAAAATGAAAACAGTGCATTAAAATGATAAAATATAAAATGTATTTGTAAGGCGCTTTTAACAGGTAATGGCACAAAATAAGTTTTTGTTTTTTTTTTTTAATTTTTTTATTTCTTAGAGATTACCATGACTGTCAGTCTAATAGCCTTAGAAAAGTAGGGTCTGATACAGAATGATTAAAATGTCAATCACATTAGCAGTTTAATAAAAAAAAAACTAGTTTGTGTTATTTGAATATCCTTTTCATTTTCTGTTTATTCTTCTTGTCACTCTCCAAATGCTTCCAGGAAAGATCTAGAGTTCCACATTTACAGATATTGCAGTCAGATTGTTGTGTGGGCTCATTTTGTGAGTTGCTCAGCATGAGTGCTTCCATGTTAAATTTGGTTTATTGACTAATAAGTGGAAATAATTTCTGTCATCTACATTCATAATACATTCAACACAAAAATACAAGTGTTAAATTTCATATTTAAATGAATAATTTAAATAGAATATTTGTTGACACTTTGTTATTTTCAAAATCCTAAAAAGTATGTATGATTTGCTTTTAATGCTGAGTCATCACCAGTCTGTGAACTGGCATAATTTGTCAGGTAATATTTCTATGGCTTTTTGCTTCTGCATCTGGATTTTGGTTTAGAATAAAATTTTATTGTCATGGACTTACAGCACAAACATTACATAAAAACGTTTTAAAATTGCCCACCCTGCTTATACCATTTGGTCATGGCACTGCCCATGTTTGAGTAGGATAAAGAAGTATGTCAGTATAGATCAGATTACTGTTAGCTGCCTCAAGATGTGTGAGTTAACTAAGCTAATCAGTGACTCACCAAAGAATCCAAGTCTATAGCAAATGTTCAGTGTGTAAAAGGAATGATATGTAGTGGGATTATGCTAGTAATGTAAATATTTGCCCCGCTTATGGGTTTAATAAAAAGCTGATTGGCCAAAGGCAAACAGGAAGTGTGGCAAGGTGACCAGGCTAAAAACTCAGGAACATCTCAGAGCAGACACAGATGCCAGACACATGCCAGGCAGAGCGACCAGAGAGAGCTGCTACAGACACGATAAGGAGATGCAGCAGATGCAGGCAAAAAGAAGCTGAAATGTTGCTTTGAGCAAAGGTACTGAGCCTCATGGCTATTCAAGAAGGGTTGAGTTCAGATGAAGGAATTAGCAAATTATATGACTAGGCTCTAGGTAATCAACATAAAATAATATAAGCGTGTGTGTGGGGATGAGAGTGGTGCTCAGCCTGGGGCCAGGTGGGAAGGTCTGGCCAGAAACCATTTACAACAATGATGGCTTTATGTCACTAAATTTTTGGCATCAGGTGTTCCAAAATTGGCTATTATTCAAGAACAAAGTCTCATTTAATTTTTTAGATATACCTTCCATTCACCAAATTTGGTTTAGTATTTGACAGACATTAGAGGAATATCCATTAAAGAAATTTGTGAATGTAAATAGTAAAAAAAAAATCATTTAACTAAGGGGCAGAAATGTAATAATTTTAGGACAGTAAAAGCCTGACTAGGTTATAAGATAAAATTTATCCAACTAGTTTTTTAAAATATAACAAATAAAAGATAAAGTTAGAGTTCGATATTCAACAAACACTAGCATTCTGGAGTCTCCCTTAGTCATTTATGCCCGTTGACTTTATGGTAATATTCAGGCAAAATTTCATTTTCTTTATGTTCCATGCACTTAATTTCATAAATATAAAATTTCCTAAATCTAATTGCTTGCATTATTCAATGATTTTACATAAATAATTTTGTCAAAATAAAATACAAAAACAAATCTTACAGTCTAAGAGAATTAGTACTCTCATTTAAAATAATAATCATGAAAAAAATTGCTCATGAAAATGTAGATGCAATATCAAAAAAAGGAAATTTAGCCTCATTTTATTTCAGAAAATTGATAATAGATATTTGTTCTTGAGTGTGGGGATTAGGTGGTGTTCATAATCCTTAAGGAGAACTGTCAGAGCATTCACTTGGGGCATACACTGGTATGTTCAACTCAAACTAACATGATGCTGGCTGATTGTATAGTTAAATCTGCAAGTAACAAGATACTTAGAACTTAAAGAAAAATAATTCTGTCTATTGCCCAAAAGAAAATGGTATTAAGTATTGACTTTGTTGTGATGAACTCATAATAAAAATACCACAGCTAAATCGAGGTAGCCACTTAAGTTCTTTACCAAACTTTGTACCTCTTAGCACACTTCCAAACAATTGGAATAACAATTCTGAGGCCTTGAACTTCACTTCACATTTTACAATTTTACTATCAGTTATATTTTTAAGCACTATCCACTCCAAAAATTAAACTATGACAATGCTGAAACTGGAAATACAATTGACTTTATATCTTCTTTAATAGTTCATGTGTTTTTTGCCTGCCTCTGTCTTTCAATAGCACCTAAAGTTATTATTTCTGGTCTCTTTTTTTACATCTATACCCATATGACATTTGTTTGCATGTAGACGCTATAGGCTGCATATGAAAGACAGAATGAAGCCTTTTCCTTCTAAGTTCCAGTGACCTTGCTGTATTATACCTTTTAAGTCCATCTTTCTCACATTTAAACAGGGTAAAAAAAAAATTAACTAGGAAAATAAGAGAAGCAATCACCTGCCTGTATACCCACAAATGACTTTACAGAAGAAAGTCATAACTCAAAATACTGTAGTTTTCTAGAGGAATCAAAAAGAAGACTCTAAAGGAATGAAAAATTATAATGACAATTATAAATCATTGAATAATATAGTTATATATTTACTATGAAAAGGAGTCTTAAAATATGACTTAATTCATAATAAAAAAATCTTTAAAAAAAGAAATAGAAAAAAGAAAAAAGAAAATTAAAAATTAAGCTAAAAAAAAGAAATGTTTAAAAAATATTTTGTTTTGATTTTCCCATTTTCCTGACACAATTGCTCCATCCTGCTTGGCCATGATTATTAATGCAGTTCACATACCAGGAGCTGAAGACAGACCCCAGAGGAAACCTGTATGTTAGTTCTCTGTTTCTCCATATACTTGCAAATTCAAAGCATCTTCTCCACAATGCATGTTAATGAATTTTCTGACATTCTTCAGGAAGTTATCACAGAAGTGCTGGTAATGATCTGTTGAGTCTCCAGTAGGAATCCAAAGAATATAGACTTGAAGGGGTTAACAAATCTCTTAAGACCAAGGGAAAATTGATAGTAATTCATAAAATCATGCCAGTATTTTGTCATTTGTGTTCCTTGCATTATGCTTTTGGAGATCAGAAATCTCAGAGGAAACTTTTTAGTGCTGAATTAAAAGCAGTGCTTTTTTAAAAAAATAGTTCTTCTAATAGACTATAAAGTAGATAGTATATTTAATATATACAAAATGATTTACAGCGCTATATAATTGAATAAATCAAATATTGTATTAAATCTTACAATCTAAATTGAGACCATATAAAGTAGATATTCTAATTTCAAGTTTTATATTTTCTACTGTAGAAACTCTAACTATAGGTTCAAACTGTGTAGTTGCTTGTAATCCTTCTATTTTGTACCACTGTGCGTTGCTCAAATTTTTTAGGTTCCTTCAGATACTTTCAATACTCCACTGAAAATTACCCTATAGCTTTCTACCAGCCAGCAAAGCAACAACATTTAGCAGTCTTACTCACAATTTGACATTCAGCTGTGCTTTTTCTTTTTCTGTTTTATATTCTCATCTTGGCTCCAATTCATTTTATTTTTATTTTTCTGATTAAGTATTTTTTCTTTCGATATTTCTAGTGTAGAATATTTTATTTAAATGTCTTATATAAAACATAGTTTCAAATCTGGAAGAAAAGAATATCAATCATGAAGGGGCCATGCAAAATATGAACAGCACCACATGTAAATAGGAAAAGGAGACCCTTTGCCAAGGAATACTATGCACCTAGTTAAAACTCAGTAGAAGTCCTTCCCTAATCAGAGTCATGTTCTTTCTCCTTCCATCAACTATGAACAACTGTAGCATCATTTTAAGATTTAAAGAATATCAAAATTATTTTTTCCCAAGAAATAAATTTTTATTTTTGAACAAAGTTAGGATTTCAATTTCTTTAAGTTGACAATCAATGATTGTAGAAACAATCTGGATGTTTTGAGGAAAGTATTCCATGTTTTAATTGTACCCCATTTGGCATAATTTCTTTGTTAATTTCTTATCAAGGAAAATAAACTTGCTGCTTGCACTAAAAGAAATATGTCTCTTCTCTTGCACATACTCTATGGATTTGACAGAGTGTGGTCTAACATCACTTTTGCTTTATTATTTGTAATGAGTAAGTGAGGATTTTTATTTTAAAATAAAATTCTTTTTTTTTTCCTTGAATATCCTTACTCAAGGTCCCTTCCCCTTCCCACCACATCAGGTCATTCTCTCTTCTCCACAACTCACAATTCATTTACTTCACCATTAACTCTTGATACCAACAGCTAGATGAATCTTCTCCTTGGGATGTTTGGCAATGGTCCTGGGCTATCTTTAAGCTTACCAATCTTCACCTGTGCTATTTTTAAATACTATCTAGACTAATTTATGAATATTTTAAATAAAGCAATATAGAATGAAATTTAACTCAGTGGCCACAGTATATCACTTCTAATATATACACTATAAACATTTAACTGGTGAAAAAAGTATCAAGAGTTGTTTAAAAGATAGCAATAAACTAATTTAACATGTTTATCTTCATGTAAAGAAAACCTGATCAAACTACTGCATATTTAGTGGCAATTCACAATTTTATTTTTTACTACAGAAGTGGAGAAAATATCAAATTTTCAAATAAAACAGAATTGCTGTGAGATTATGCTCCTGTACATTGTAAATATTTGTCACTCTTATTGTTTTAATAAAATGTTGATTGGCCAGAAGGCAAACATGAAATATGGACAGGGCTATCAGACTAACAAAACTCAGGGAAGAAAAAGAGGAGAGACAGAGACCAGCAGAGGCAGAGGATAGAAGATGAGAATGCTACTCTGAGAAAAGTTACCAAGCTTTGTGGCTAAACAAGATAAGAGTCATGGGTTAGTTTAAGAGTAAGAGTTAACAAGTAATATTCTTGAAACATAAAACAAACAGTTTGTTATTAATATAAGCCTTTGTATAGTTTTTGCGACTGAATGGCTGCTGGACCATCTAGACAGGACACAGAAACTTCATACTAAAAATAACATTCCAATATAGGACATGTACACCCACATAAAGGCTGAGAAAGCTTAAAAATAATTTTAGATCAGAGAAACAGAGCCCAAAACAGCTTTGCAGTTGTGTCTCTCATGTGGGCTCTGATGGAGTGTTGTGAGGACTTGAGACACAAAATGTTGGACTTGAAGTGTGCAGGTTAAGTTGCAACATGGCCAGTTCCCAAAGTATTACAGGAGCCTTGATATAAGCACAAGCTGTATATGATGGATTTGAAGTTTCTGTTCCAACAAACTAAAAGGAAGCAGAGTCAAGCACAGCTTCTTGGAAGCAGCATTTCTTAATTTGGACTCTGTCCTGGTGGAGAGAAGAGAGAGATGCCAGCAGATAGATGCAGAGAAAAGAAGACAAGAAAGCTTTTCTGAGACAAGGTACCAAGCCATATGGCTAAACAAGATAAGAATTATGGATTAATTTAAAGGTAAGAATTAGCAAGTATTATGCCTAAATCACATGTCATACAGCTTGTAATTAATATAAGCATTTGTGTTATTATATGAGACCAAGCAGCTATTGACAGATATGGGCCTCAGAACTATGCTAGATCAGAAAATTTTTCTACACAGAAGTGCATATGGAAAGGTGTTTTTGGTTCTTGTGGAATAATAAAAACAAGAAAATAGATAAATTAAATTTTGATTTTATAAAACAAACAACAGATGTAGGCACCTCCTATTTATAATAACTTTGGTAATGGATTTGCAGATACTAAAAGTCTATTTGCTCAATCATCTCCATCTGTCATGATTTGTTCACATTCCTTCTTGGTTGCAATCTCTTCTACTCCCAGAGTAAGAGGAACAACAAGAAGGGAGAAAATAAAAGAGATGGAGATGTTTACACAAGCAGAAAGCAATTACAAAATTTGTAGAGTTAAGCAAAGGCCACAGAGCTGGAGTCTGTGTTATACATAGATTTTGACATCCCCTTATTTGTGTTAGCCTGGCTGGCAGTCATTAAGATTTCTTTTGAAATGAAGGTGTTGTAGTGTATGGTGGATGCAAGTGGGTCAACTTGCATTTTATTTATAGGAAAAATTTATAGGAAATACTTATTTCCTATAAATTACTAAACACTGAACAACTGAGCAATTTTTGTTCATAGCAGACTCAGCTTAATTCTGTTGTTTTGGTACCTTGCAATGAAAAGTACATATATCAAAGAAAGTGAACATGATTTGACCTGGAAATTTGTCAAAACCTTTCATTTACAAAGGTATGTGAAAATATATATTTTAACATGTGTGAAAACATACATTTTATTGACAAGATTTTGACAACCATAGACAGACCAATATACATTTTCTCCTGTGTTTTCAATATTTTGAAAGTTTGGAATTCTATATGTTAAATGGCCATGTGGATAAGTTAGTTTTATTAAGTACCTGATATGCCAGAATACTGTCCGTTGTTTGTAAAATATAGTGTTTTTTAAGTTATGTTCCATATTTTCCCTCATCTGCTTATATATAAAAAAAATAATGAGTTTCTCTTGCTGTCTATTTTTTCATATAGTCTTCAAAATGAAGATTCTTTTCTAGGTTATCTCTGTCTTTGTTCCTGCTTGCTAAAAGTGACCAGTAGTGACTAGGCTTACAGCAAAATTTTCAGAAATTCTCAGCAGAAGAATTACAAATGGCTGAAAGGCATTTGAAAAATTGTTCAACATCTTTAGCTAGCCATCAGAGAAATGCAAATCAAAACAATTTTGAGATACTACCTTACACCTGCCAGATTGGCTAAGATAAAAGACACAGCTGACAGCCTATGCTGGAGAGGTTGTGGAGCAAGGGGAACATTCCTCCATTGTTGGTGGGAGTGTAAGCTTGTTCAGCCACTTTGGAATACAGTATGGCAGTTTCTCAGAAAACTGGGAATCAATCTCCCCAAGCATCTAGCAACACCACTATTCCTTCCTTTTCCACTACCAGAGAGAGAAATATCCATTATCCTATCGAACTAGAATAACATGGAAAATACAGAAGACAAAGTCTTGATGTCTAACCCCTTTCTGTGTGCATTACACTGGCTACAAATGGGGTTATAGTTTAAATTTCTTTTCTTCTTGTTCTATTTATTTAATCACCCCTATATTTAATTGCTCAAAACCACAGTGAGTTATTATTTCTATCAGTCTCTTCTAGAAATATACCAGACTCTTTGGAATTTGTTTATCCCAGAGGAGATATTGTATTTTCATATACCAAATCAGAGAGCCCAGTTGGAATGTATGCCGGGCCCTCTTATTTTATTTTACATATCAAGTCTCAAGCATTAACTCATTTTCAAAAAAAAATCAATATGTCACATTCATGAAACATTTCTGCAAATTCTGGATAGTAATTTAGTTTATCAATTGTATGTATCTAATAAATTTGTATAAATGCATATTTATATTTTAAAAAATTCAAAACCAAACTAGAAACGACCTCTTTAGTACTTTCAGAAAAATTATTACGCAAATGAACTATGTACATCATACAGAATGTTCATATAACCATTTACAGTTAAGTAGATATTACTTAGTGGACTAATATCTGACATTTTACATTTGCACATATTTAGAAAGGCATAAACAAAATGGGATAACACACAAGTGCCTCTTAAGTATTACTTAGAAATACATATGGAGAATGGCAGACAAGTAGATGAAAGAGATGTTTAAACTTTACAGACTCTTAAAAGAAATTATAAAATGTTTCTATGTGTGCTTTTATTAGGTAAAAAAGAGAATTATAGAGCTTTAGAAAAACTATTTTCAAAGCAAGTTGGAAAGATACTGGAGTTCCTTGCTGATCAGAATCACTGGTAGACTCATAAAGAAAAGTGATACTTGAACATCATTAAATCACTTCCTCTAACTATTAAATTATACAACAGTTGGAAAACAGAGAAGTAGGGAGTGTATGGAATTGATGAATAACTCAGTCAACTCTATGAGAAACCAGTCAATTTCACAGCACAGATATCTTACAGTAGAAATGAATAAGTCACATTAAAAAATAAATAAATAGTAAAATAGAACAGACTATAAAGAATTCTGAAAAACATAGCATGAATTTCTATTCATTATGTTTAGAGTCTTATCTGAACAATAGACTGCAGCCACATATGCTTTGAAAATACTTTTTATTAAAAAATTTTTGCCATGATGGGTGAACACTATGAGAATAAAAGAAATTAAATAGATTTAATTTAATGCTAAATTATCTCATTTTATTATATATTTATATATTTGTATATTTATATATATAATTTATGTTTTTATTTGAGACAGGATTCTACTATGCAGCTCTAACTTTTCTGGAACACACTATGTGGACCAGACTGGCTTTGCCTCCAGAGTGCTGTAATTAAAGGCATACACCACCTTGCCTGGCTAATGATGAACATTTCAAGTGACCTGCCTAAAAGGAAAAAAGAAACACAACAGCAGCTTTACGTGTATTCTGTGGACTGCTGAGAAAATGTGTGAATTTTGTTATTGTTAATTTTCTCAGAAGTGATCCTGGTAGGATGACAGTTCTTTTCTTATCAGTTGTCCATAATATGTGCTATTTACTTTAAATATGTATTACACAATTCAACACATCTAGAAATATAATTCTATCCATAGATCCTATATTAGAGGATACTAAGAAATTATTATTAATTTAGTGAGGTATGACAGCTCTTTATGTAGCCAGAAGTTCAGTCCTAACTTCATAAAAATTTTAAAAAATCTAATCAAATACAATCACATACTTCTCAGTATTTCACTTAATAATACTTTAGTGTTTGTATATAGCACAGAAGAAACATGTTATTGTCAAATTATTCACTGTAATGAATTCTTTCTCATGTATACCTAAGGTTATTTTTTTAAGTCTCCAACCAAACTTTTATTTGGGTTTGATTGCAATCTACTTTTGGAAATAAGAAAAAAGTGATTGTGGTGGAATGTTCTCTGTACCATGTAAATAAATGACTGTTTAGACCCATGCAGGGCACCATAGAAGTGGGTGGAGAATCAGAGGCAGCTAGGTAGGAAGAAGGGGTGGAGTTTACTAGTCGCCATCTGTCCCCCCCCAAAAAAAACATATAAAAATTCAAATAAGCCACGGGCTACAAGCCACATAATAAATAAATTCATAAAAATAAGTTAATTTAAAAAAAAAAAACTAGCTAATAATGTGCTTAAGATATAGGCCAAACAATATAAAATATATAAGCGTATAATTCATTTCTTTTAAAAGACAAAAACTACAAACACACAGACCAAGCTCCACACCGCCGACACCACACGTGTGCCAGTCACAAATCTCCAGACCCAAACAAACCAAAAAAAAACATACTACAACAGATGGCGCCCAACGTGGGGCAAAAACACCCACATAAAGCCTAAAAAAGTTTAAAACAATTTTTTAATTACATATTTAAATTAATTTATAATACAGAGACAACATACTGTTCAGACAAAAATTTAAAAATAACGTGTCTGTAACACACAGCTTAAACTCATACATTTCACAACAAAATTGACACAAATATAATTGATTTAAAGTTTCTATTTATACTAACAAAAAAAAAAAACAGTTTAAAAAAGTTTTTCTCATAACAACATTTCCTGAGCCTACTCTTTGCCGACAGCGACAGACCGACAGTGAGCTCCTCCGCCATATTAAAAAACTACCAAAAAAACCAAAGTCAACAATTAAAATAATACAAACATTTTAAAGCTCTTTAAATTAAAAAATAAATAAAAATTCTCAATAAAACAAATTTAGACTCTCAAAACCTCTAAACAAAATACAATATATATAAAATACACATAAGCTTCAAAAAAAATAAAAAAATAAAAAAAAACCCTTTAAAAAATAAAATAAAAATAAAAATTTAAAAAAAGCCATATAAAAATAACAAATAAACAAAAAATCTAAATTATGTTTATTTTGTTTTCTTTTAATTTTTTAACTTTAAATAAACTAACTACAAAAACATAATTAATTACTAAAACTACTAAATACATATACTTTAAAAATGTCTTAACTTTAAAATCTATTTATAAAAATATATTACTTAAAAAAAAATTTCTACTTTTGTCTCCACAAAAGATCAAAACCTATAAATTAATTCTAAACAAATATAATTCCATCTACCAAGGCCACCTAAATAAACATTCTCAACTTTCAAAAAGCCAGTTAAAATAATCCAACTTCAAAACCCCATCAAATAGTCATTGTCCTTTAACAACAAAAAATAATAAAAAAAAAACTTCGTCCAAATTCCCAAAAATATTACTTATTAATACTTATTTTTATTATAAATAATTAATAGTCATAATCAATTTCTTTAAAAAAATGGAAGAAGATATGATATAGGAATGATTAGAAAAGATAAGTGGATTTTGACTCATTGATATAAACTTAAGGTTAATTTTGTTATGTTGTTTTTATTTTTCTACTCTTGATTAAGGTATGATGCTGATATAACTCATTTAAAATTGTAATATGTAATTGAGAAATGCAGATTAATAGTCATCTATAATAAACAAACTTATAGTCATGTTCGTTAGGTTTTTATAGGTATGCAAAGATATATTTCAATTAAATAAATAGTCTTCAAACACTTCAAAGACATACAAAATATGACATTTAAAATATTTTAAGACCTTAGACTTTTCTAGACAGTGAGACAAGTCTGTTCCTGACACCACCAATATATTTCAAAAAAAAAAAATAGACATTAAAAAAACTTCATGTAAAATTTACTTTGTGACAACAATTAGCCACCAAACAAAAAACTGTTCTGATATTGACTACTTGATAATATACTATATAAACTAGACATACAAGTTCCATAAAAAATAACCTCTAAATGTAGACAAAACAAGCCGAGATAGTCCTTCAGGTTCCTGCTTTACAAAAAACATTGCCAGACATTCTTCAAGACACAAAAAAAAAACAACTGATAGACTGTGTCAAATTTCCTATATCACTAAAAAATTTGCCAAAGACTTTGGGCCTAATGGCTAAAAATAAATGCCCCAACGTTACAAAAAAACTTTGAGTGACTGTCCAAACAAATAAATGTCATCTCTGTCATTTTCTAGACTTTAAAAGTTGCTTACACTTCCTGTTTATTTACATAATATTATATTCTTCTATGATCTTTGATATAATTAAAAGTTTAATAATTATAAATATAGTTCTTTTTAATTCAAAAAATATATTAGATATAAAACTTTAAACTCACAATAATAAAATAAATAATAAAATATTCTCTTTAATTTTAAAATTCAAATAAACTAAATATTATGACTATAATTCTTGCTTAAAAACTGTTCTGTTATATATAATTTTACTATATAAAAATTAAAACCTTCCTTTTTAATTAAACAAAAAAAAAATGTGGTGGAATGTTCTCTGTACCATGTAAATAAATGACTGTTTAGACCCATGCAGGGCACCATAGAAGTGGGTGGAGAATCAGAGGCAGCTAGGTAGGAAGAAGGGGTGGAGTTTACTAGTCGCCATCTGTCCCCCCAAAAAAAAACATATAAAAATTCAAATAAGCCACGGGCTACAAGCCACATAATAAATAAATTCATAAAAATAAATTAATTTAAAAAAAAACCTAACTAATAATATACTTAAAATATAGGCCAAACAATATAAAATATATAAACATATAATTCATTTCTTTTAAAAGACAAAAACTACAAACACACAGACCAAGCTCCACACCACCGACACCACACGTGTGCCAGTCACAAATCTCCAGACCCAAACAAACCAAAAAAAACATACTACAACAAGTGATCATAAGAACTTATCAGATTTTATTCAACAAAACAGTTTCTCATGAATGCTTAAGGTCAGTGTATAGTCAGGTCAGCCTCTAGTATCAACTTCAGTACCTCATTATAGATATGTATACCAGAATGGTAACAGTAAGACATTGCAAGATGCTACATTGTATAAAATAAACCATATTTTGCACATTATAACTTTAGGATAGCAAAGTATAGTAATACTCCACAATAAATAAGAATTTTTAAAAAGCGTACCTTATCCCTACTTTAACAAAATTTTATTATTAGCTTATTCTTTAAGTATTCCTGTTAATAAAGGTTTGATTGTACTTCAAGAACTCTGGCATTTTGAAATAGTAAAAGTTAGCTATTACCTGTTGCATTAAAAACAAAAATTTAAAGCACATCCACACTTGTCTTAAAAGGCATGATTTTATATCACATATAACTTCTCATGCCTCACAATATGACATTACATCATATTTTTACTGAAAGAATGCATTGACAATCTTTTGAATTTTTTCAAGTATTTTTTCTTATTGTATGCTTTGAAGCTCTATAGTCACTCTTATAGATACATTTCTAGCAGGTTTTTTTTTTTTTTTTTTAGTTTAGAGATAATATGAAGCACTAAATAGCTAAGACCAATTCACTAATAAGTTAATAAAAACACAGAGTCAGATATTAGGGTGAAAGCTGAAAGATCAGAGAATTAGAGCATCCATTTAGAGACTTCTTATTCATAGGAATCCTCAGGCCAAATGGGGTTCTTGTCTCCACTAGGCTTATACTTCTGTCTATACCTCCTGAGTGCTGGGATCAAAGGTGTGAGACACCATCGCCTAGCTTTGTTTCTCTTTTAGACTGGTTCCATTTTATGTAGCCCAGGGATTAAACGTGCTTGCCACCACTGCCTGGCCTCTATGATTAACTAGTGGCAAGCTCCACCCTCTGATCTCCAGGCAAACTTGTCAGAAAAGAAACAAAATATTGTACAACAATAATCCTTTGGGACGAGAAGAGAAATGATAATTACTGACTTTCCATGAGTGTTTTAACTTTTTTCCCATTCAGAAACACACTGATTAACTTTCATTTCTTGGCCTTGACATTTGGAGGTATTGTTTACCTCATTTTCAGTTCTCAAATGATCTTTTCAAATGATGTCTCTTAGAACTCTGTATCTATATTTATTTCTTACATGTAAATATAAGACTTGTTGATAATTTATTCTGGGGAGATAATATAAACAGTAAATACAATTGAACATTGTTTTCCAGATGATTAATTTATTGTACAAAACCATTTATTCAAAATTTTCTTTTTCCATTAATTTTAAATGCTGTCTGTACTGTAAGTGCTATATTAGTGTCTGGACTTAATAATTCTCACCCACCACCCACAGCTATTTAATATAATAATTTGTCAGTATGATATTTTAATATAAAACTCTATGATACATTTTAATATTTAGCAGTCTCTGAGATATCCACCTAAAATTGGTTTAGTGTTTCAAGTTTCTTGAAAATATTTCCTATTAAAACTTTTGAAATAAATTAATCTAATTTCAAGAATCAAATATTAATATTTATCTCAAATTATGCTAAATTAATGAATTCACAAAATTTAACATTATTAAATACTATTCTTATTCAATATCACAGTATCTTTTTATTGTTTCAAAAGCACTTTTGCTTTGATCCAAATGTTTTTTAGTGACACATGTGATGCACACCAGTGACATCACACATGAAAAACTAAGTCAAGAGAAAGCTGATGAGTTTGAGGACAACCTGAGCTACATACTGAATACCAAGCGAATTTTAAAGGCTAAATATTTTGCAGGTCACTGGCTCAAATACATAAAAATTGATATAGGAAAAGTTTTGGGTATATGTATGCATATAGAGATATAGATTAGATATAGTTATATAGATTATATTTGTCTAATACTATATATATATATTGGTCAAATATAGATATGAATAGGTATAAATTACTTTTGTGTTGTGAGTCATGTGGCATGTGTGTGGAGGTCAGAGGACATTTGGAGGAGTTATTGTTCTGTTTCTATCATGTGAGCACCCTGGAAAGAATTTACAAGGTGGCTAGCACCTTTGTCCACTGATCTACCATGTTTTATCTCATACTTATTATTTATAACTTTTATTTCAAATTCTTCATGACCCTGTTTTATTTCCAGTATTATATGTGGGATAGTATGTTTCACTCAATGTTGTAGCTAGTTTCTGTTTCTATACAATGAAATATTGCTTTATCTGTGTTAATTATACTTCCTTAAAATGTCTCTGGTTTGTTATTAACTCATTATCATGGTATCGACCCGCCGTGAGATATGTTTTGAATGATGTTTATTTTGTGAGAATCGCTTATAAAATGGAGAAGGTTTTAGGAAGAGGTGAAGGGGTAAGGTTGTAGCACACCATAGCGTTCCCAAACGAAAGCTCCTATCTCACACGCCACACGTCTAAAACCCGCGCCACCAGTCTGGAACTCTCGTCACCAGTCTGAAAACTGTGTCACCAGTCTGGAAACTTTGTCACCAGTCTGGAAACCACACCACCAGTCCGGAACCCTCCTGAGAGGTCCCAGCCCTGCGCGAGAGAATGCCGGCTTTTTGTCTCTAGTCCTCTCCCTGGGCACTCTACTTCCGAAGCTTGTTTTTATTTTATAAGTTTTTTATTATTCTATTATACAATACATGCTCTCTGAAACCTATCCTACATACATCCCAATTACAGTCTACCATTCAAACACTTGTCTAAGTGCTCCCATTTTCCTTCCCCCCAGATTCACTGTTCCTTGATTTTCCTTCAGAAAAGAGCATACTTCCCATGGATAGCAAACAAACACGGCATTATAGGATGCAATAAGACTAGGCAGAAATCCTTATATCAAGGCTAGATGAGGCAACTCAGCAGGAGAAAAGGGTTTTAAAAGCTGGCAAGAGTCAGAGACTCCTTCACTCCCACTGTTGGTAGTCCCCAGAAACCCCAAGTAAAACAACCAGAACATAAATGCTGAGAATCTAGCTGAGAACCATGTAGGCTCTATGAATGTTGTTTCAGTTGCTCCCATGAGCCGCCATGAGCCACCATGAGCCCTGCATAGTTGATTATGTGGACTGATGTCCTCAACCCCTTTGGTTCCTGTGGACCTTCCCTCTCTTCTGCAGGGTTAACCAAGGTCTACCTAATGTTTGCCTGTGGTTGTCTGTATCAGCTGCTGGAAGAAGGTTCTCTGACAATTTGGCTAGGCACAATCTATGGTTTTAGTAGAATATCGTTAGAAATCATTTCACTGACATTTTTTGCTGTTGTGCTTTTCTTTCTTCATTCTTTGATTGAGGCACATCTATGATATTTCTGGATAGTAGCTATTAAAAAAACAAATTCGAACAAATTTTCATGATAAAAGTTTTGGAGATATTAACTTAAGGCCTAAGCCAGGAGAGAAAGACCATGCACTACACTGTCTGGATGTCCAAAAACTTGAAACTGGATTTCCAAAGATGACTGATTTTCACTGCATACAAACATTCCCACCACACTTTCCATAAACTAAGCTTGATCGATACCTTGATGTTTTCTCCACTCTTTGTATAGATGATAAATTTGATATCCTTCCAAATTTCTATTTTTCTTACTTTATGTTCTGAAACCATCCAATGTATATCTTTTGAATGGGAGCATTCCATTATAATCTGTCTTATCTCAAATGCCTGAGCTAATCACTAATCACTAACCACAAACCACTGTAATATAGCTTTTTCTCTAGTCACTTCAGTGTGCTCTGTTTTATTTTCAGCAATAATAACAATAAAATTCCATTTTTATTAATTTGTGAAGCATGGGGAATATAACTTGTCTTTATTCTACAATTTTTTAGTACTAATACCTACTAGGATGAACATAAATGTACAAGAAGAAAATGTGGAAAAGTGAATGAATGAATAATTGATTAACTCTAAATGTTTTAACTCATCAAAAGTGTATAGTAATATATGTGGAGCTTAAGTAAAGTAAATTTAAATGTGTTATTTGAAATTAGATCAACTCTCTACATCAATTTGATCAAATTCATTTTTAATGAGTTTCTTATTATTTTAAACTATAAAATAGATGGAAAAATAGCTAAAATTATACTATAAAAACTATATTATTTTATAATTTCTAGAGTTCTACTGTAGAATTTTAATATGATTATACATATCACAATTTCATTTATTTTTAAAAACTTGAAATGCTTAACACCTTACAAATGTTAACTGCATTAATGTTTAAAATACATTGTATCTTTTCTAACATAATTCTTACTTTAATATAATTAAGATAATTTACATTATTATGCAAATATATACAATGTCTTTGGTGAAGTTCACAGGCAAGATATAAGCTTTACTATGAGTATAATAGGAGAGATACAAGTAATTTGAAACTCTCCTGAGTAGTTTCTTTTTTGCACATTGAACTAGATGTTTTCTCATGAAAATGGAGTACACTAAAATTTATGGCACACTTATCTTTTTTAGAGAAGTAATATGATAAAAAGAGAAAATCTACAAGGAAAAGCTATTTTAAAGAGCATACATCTCCAGTGATCAAAAGATAAAGCTTGTATCTGACCTTCCATGTCTGTCGCTAGTTTTAAAAATATTAGATCATATTTCTGATTCCACTGATAGTTTCATGAGACAGACTATTTTTGATTAGCTCTGGCATTGCTTTATGAAAAGATTTATGAATTCATTTTCACATTTAAATTACAAAACTCTCTGGTGCCTCTTAAATTTCTGCTTTGTAGTTAAATGGAGTATTTGTCTGGAGATATCTACAATGTTTTAGAACACAGATTACTGTGAGAGATCTTCATTTGTGAATAAGTACATAAAACTATTTTGGCAATTAGACTTCTGAGTATGTTATAAAAGAACAAAATAATCTCCTTTATCAGCTATTATAAGTATAATAAAATTCAAGCTTTTTTATATCTTAACATTTACATATATATTACACATATTTATGACTAATAAAGTTTTATTAGATTTAAAATATTACACATACAATATAGTTAATCCATTACATTTCAGTCAAATGTAATAGATGTACAACAGAATATTAGCCAGTGCATATGTTTCTAGTTATAGAACTATAATAGGAAACTTGCCAAAGAATGCTACAAATAATTTGTTAATGATTTAGTAGGAAATCATTATTTTTTCATAATTATCTCAAGCACAATAGGAGCATGTCATCATATTTTACATTCAGGGCAATTAAATTTTAATAATAAAATTTGTACTCTTTCTTATAATTATGGAAATGTGCATTAAAATTAAAATTTTGAAATATCAGGCACAAATTAGCAGGTGAACTTCTTTGGCAATGGAAGAAATAGATTTTTCTGGCATTTGAAGCATGTTCTTTCCAAAATTCTCTTGTAAAGTGCATACAGCATCACTCAGCTGACCTGGGACAGCCTTCAGTCACTGCTAGTTCATAGTTAAATTTCACACTGGTAAGAATTTTCTGAAAGTGTCCCTGTCTTCCTTGCACCAGGAAAGTGTAGGAATTGTCAAAACTAATGTTCATGAG
The DNA here is from genome assembly GCA_004025045.1 of Sigmodon hispidus. NCBI lineage: Eukaryota > Metazoa > Chordata > Mammalia > Rodentia > Cricetidae > Sigmodon > Sigmodon hispidus. Next base: position 55,353 of record PVIH01008309.1, on the reverse strand, counting down.
TTTATCAGTCATGGTGATACACTGTAGCTCCAAAGATCTGAAAGGTAAAATAAGCTTATAATTTTAATACATTCAACTTTAGGTTTGACAAATCATTTGTGAAGTGTGTGTATGTGTGTGTGTATGTGTGTGTGTTTGTGTGTATGTAAAAGTTGTATGTGTGTTGCATACATGTTATTGTACAGAACTGTGCAAGTGGAGACCAGAACAAAACCACTTTGGATGTCTTTCTCTATACTCTGTATATTACCTGGAGATATGGTCTCTCACTAAATAGAAGGAAGTTTCCCTTTCACTCTTAGAGAACATTACTAAGACGATCTCAGGATCCTCTTGAGTATCCTTAATATTACGATTCCAGGCATATATGAAGGTATGTTTGGCTTTTTTTTAAGTGAATACTGGGGTTTAATTTCACACTTCTTGAACAAGAACTTTTACTCTCTGAGCTACCACTTCAGCCACTAGGAAGCGATTTAAAATCTTTCTGTCTTAGTAAATATCTAGACAACATGATTTTAAAAAACAAAGATATACATACACATATACATGTCTGTCTGTAGATATATATGTTCATGTGTATAAGTGTGTACATAAATTCACATGAATATGTGTATATTATTTTATACACATCAATATTTTTTACTTATCTGATTACTTTTGTTTAGAGGTGTGTTTCATAAATGTCTATAAGTGAAGTATTCAACTGAGCTTTTCAATAAATCTTTCAAACTCACAAAAGTTTTTTCTCATTTTAGGAAAATAATCCTCTGTGATGTGTGGTTTGAGAAATGCTTGGTGAAGAGATGAACACTTTCTACATTTCTACAACGTTCCCTGAGCCGTTATGTTGTGTGAGTTAACGTATATGTTGCATTCACAACTGAGCATTTGTCTCTTAGTCTCAGCACTGTGAACAGTTCTGCATTTCTCCATGGCCTAGTGCCCATGGATAAAGAACGTTTCTCTGACCACAGCTGAGAGCAGCTTAGGTCTATGTTTATAAACATAAGTAGTTAAACTACTATTTGATAACATGTAAATTTAGGAAAATTACAATAGCAGTTTGAATCCTAAGGTCAATGAGCTCCTCTAGCCATAGGATTTGACCAGGAAATCAATATAGGCATGGAAATCTCTGCTTTAGAATCATCCTCAAATTAAATGAGAAAGTGGTTAGTTATTTTAAACCAGTGCGCTAGAAGGCACATCTGTTTGGTGACTCACTTTTGCTATAGGAAGGATACCGCTCTGGAAAAATCTATTGATAAATTTTGTCTCCTAAAATCCTACACAGCACCTTCCAGCACTTTGATAGCTAGACAACAACAAAGAAGTTTCCCAGTCTGAGATTGACGTATTTGTTTCCTAAAGCTAAAATGTATTGCCATCAGCAATAGGGTCTTACTATGTAGCTATGGTGGGTAACTAAAGGCAACAACAATGGTTTGTGTTGATTTGGAGATGTCTAGGACCTCCTTGACCAATATCCTTGTATTGCAATGTTTGCTTAATAATCCATGTCACCAGAGAGGCCAGTATTATTCTCCCATGCAGAATAATTTAAACTATTTTTTAAAGTTAGATTTTGAAACTACCTTAGTAAATACTATATTTACATAAGTAATTTTGTAGAACCTTAATTTGGTTAACAAACCCACTACTCTTCTTTTTTCCTTCCCCATAATCATATTTAATCCCCTAAAACTTAGCATCCTCTTATTTTTCATTCTTATTTGTTCTAATAGCCTTCCATTTACATTTTTCAATCAGACTGTAATTGCTAGGGCTCCATGTGGCTTTTAATACTAGCACAGGCACATAGTCTCAGGGTTAGAGCAACCACATCTCTCTCTAGGTTTTGAAAATCAATCTATCCCTTTGAAATTTTCATTGTTTGTGAACTACTGGCATGCCAGACATTTATTATATTTCTTTTCTGTGCCACACTGTTATAACTCATGTATGTAGTCCCCTAAATTAGGTGACATCCCATGAAAAAATCATTTTACTATGAAGCCTCAGGCTTCTATGGGTAGAAGAGGAGCACATGACTAGCTGAGGAATTAAAAGCAAATGCATTGTCTGGAAAATAATGACATGTAGAAATTCGGTCCATATTTTGTAGATATTCAAATGTTCATACCTATTCTAAGAAGGAGAAAATTAATTATGTTGATTACTCAAAGCACAGAAGAACAAAAGCTTTTATTAGTTATGCCCTAATATTTGTCATGTAAAAGAAATAAGTCATCTGCCATTTCACTTGCTATCACACGCTAACCATGGTTTTATCACTTCTTTTTCATGATCGTGGGGCCTTTCTGAGTATCCATTATCTTCATAACATTTAAAGGAGTGAACAAAATATAATTTTAAATGTATTTGTGTCTACTTTGTTTTGGACAGAAACTATTTTTTCAGTAGTAACAAATATTTCATACCCATTAAGTTCTATTTCTTCTGTGCTGTGACTTGTATATGTTGAGATTGACTCATGAGTATATTGTGTTTATCAGAATTAAAGAAGTTTCTATCTAATTTATATCAGAAATAATCTTACTATATAGTTTTATGATAGCATATGCCTATCTGAAGTTCAAGCTAACAAAGGACACAGAACAAGATACACATCATTTACTTCTCCAAACATCCACATTTTTTAATATTTTTTTTTGTCCAGTGTTTTATCACAGCAAAAGAGAGATGCAATTGGAGTAGAAATTAGGTGGTAGACAAATGGGTATTTTTATGATGAACCTGACCATGTGGCTCTTTTTTTTTTCATTTTTTAAAATTCTTTTTAAATGATAGCTATTGACAGATTTCAGGTAGAACAGGTCGAACCTATCAACATGGTATAGATAATTTTGGATTCTTTGGCTTGGAACTTATTTGTTTTTTTTTTAAGAATAAAGTCATAATTTTTTATCCATGTATCCCCTTGTTCAGACTCACTTCCCCCTCCCACCTCTCTAAATCACTCACTCTTCTCTCTATAATTTTATCTCCTCCCAGCAAGGGCAGGAATTCCGAAGGTGCTATGGTGGCTTAGTTCAGCATCCACTCCAGGAAGGTCTGCTTTCCTTATCTCAATATCAACACTGGGTCAGATGTTCCTCTGGAGATAATGGGCTCCAAGGTGCCTTCACAAGGTATTTCAGATCACAAGCTGTTCGTGGTTATGGTTTGCAGCTTGGACATGCTTAACTTTTTGTTTAAAGTTCACTAATGAGTGAGTACATCCCCAGCTTATATTTCTGAGTTTGTCATACCTTGCTCAGGAGGATATTCTCTACATCCATCCATTTGCCCACAAATTTAAGAATAATATTTTTTCTTACTGCTGAGTAGTACTCCATTGTATAGATGTACCACAGTTTGTTAATCCATTCATCAGTTGAGGGGCATCTAGATTGTTTCCAGGTTCTTGCTATTACAAATAATGCTGTGATGAACATAGTTGAGCTAATGCTTTTGGAGTACAAATGTGCATCTTTAGGGTATATGCCAAGTAGTGACAATGCTGGATCTTTGGGGAGATTGATTCCCAGTTTTCTGAGAAATCACCATACTGATTTCCAGAGTAGCTGAACAAGCTTATACTTGCACCAACAATGGAGGAGTGTTTCCCCTTGCTCCACAACCTCTCCAACATAGGCTGTTATCTGTGTCTTTTATCTTAGCCAATCTGACAGGTGTCAGGTGGTATCTCAAAGTTGTTTTGATTTGCATTTATCTGATGGCTAAAGATGCTGAGCACTTTATCAAGTGCCTTTCAGCCAGTCGTAATTCTTCTGCTGAGAATTACATTTTTAGTTCTGAACTCCATTTTTTGATTGGGTTATTCAAGGTTTTGTGCTCTAGATTGTTGAGTTCTTTATATATTTTAGAGATCAATCCTCTATCACTTGTAGGGTTGGTGAAAATCTTTTCCCATTCTGTAGGCTGTCGTTTTGTCCTACTGACAGTGTCCTTGGCTTTACAGAAGCTTCTCAGTTTCAGGAGGTCCCATTAATTGAATGTTGATCTTAGTGTCTGTGCTACTGGTGTTACAATTAGGAAGTGGTCACCTGTGCCAATTCATTGGAGGGTATTTTCCACTTTCTTTTCTATCATATTCAGTGTGGCTGGGTTTATGTTGAAGTCTTTGATCCACTTGGATTTGAGTTTTGTGCAGGATTATAGGCTTGGATCTATTTGTAGTTATCTACACACTACCATCCAGCTATGCCAACATCATTTGTTAAAGATACTATCTTTTTTTCTGTTGAATATTTTATGTCTTTTTGTCAATGATCAGGTGTTCATTGGGTTTTGGGTAAAGAAGAACCCTATGTCTTGGTCTTCAATTCAATTCAATTGATCCACAAGTCTGTTTTTATGTCCATACCAGGTTGTTTTTATTATTTTAACTCTATAGTATAACTTCAAGTTGGGGATGGTGATTCCTCCTGAAGTCCTTTTATTTTATTACGAATAAAGTCACATTTTCTATATGTGTATATCCTTATTCAAGTTCCCTTCCCCCCTCCCATCCTATCTAGTCACTCTCCTATCTCTACATCTGCCCATCTTCTCCCCAGCAATTGCAAGAGGTCCTAAGGTTCCAGTATGGCTTAGTTCAGCATCTACTCAGAGCAGATCCAATTTCCTCATGTTTAGCAATATTGTTTTAGCAATCCTGACTTTTCTGTTATTCTAAATGAAATTGAGTATTTTAGTATTGTTCTTTCTTTCCTTTTTTCACCCTTTATTTTTCTTAGAATACTTCTTAATCAAGGTTTTCACAATCAACTGCCATATACCTTCCTAAACACCATAGAAGCATCTTCTCTGTGTCAGATCCTCCAGCAAGACTAAATGAAATCAGCTTCTTCTTCTTTCAATGTCTGTAAAAATTTTGTTTGGATTTTGATGGGAATCTCATTGAATCTGTAGATTGGTTTTGGTAGAATTGCCATTTTTACTATGTTGATTCTAAGTATCCTAGAATATGGGAGATATTTCCATTTTCTGATATCCTCTTCAATTTTGTTCTTCAATGAGTTAAGGCTTTTGTCAAATAGATCTATTACTTCTTTGGTTATAGTTATTCCAAGGTATTTCATGCAATCTGCAGCTATTATTAAGGATGATATTTTTCTTATTTCTTTTTTAGCCCTGTTCTCTTTGGTGTATAGGAGGACTACTGATTTCTTTGAGTTAATCTTATATCCTGCTACATTGATGAAGGTGTTTATCAGCTGTAGAAGTTCCCTATTAGAATTTTAGGGATGACTTATATATACCATCATATCATCTGCAAATAGAGATTGTTTCAATTCCTGTTTTCCAATTTGTATCCCCTTAATCTTTTTTTTTTTTTTTTTTGTTCTCATGTTGCTTTAGCTAAAACTTTGAGAACTATATTGAATAGATAAGGGGAGTGGGAACAGCCTTGTCTAGTTCCTGATTTTAGTGGGATTGTTTGGAGTTTTTCTCTATTAAGTTTGATGTTGGCTGTTGGATAACATATTGATTCTTTGTATTATTCTTTTTGCTTCAATTGTATTGATTTAAGCTCTAAATTTAATCATTTCCTGCCATCTACTCTTTCTAGGTGAGTTTGCTTCTAATTGTTCTAAGGCTTTTAGCTGTTCTGATAGTTCTCTAGTGTGGGATTTCTCTAGGATTTTCATATAGGCATGTAGTGTTATGAATTTTTCTCTTGAGTCTGCTTTCATTGTGTCCCACAAGTTTGGTTATGTCATGGATTCATTCTCATTAAACTCTAGGTAGACTTTGATTTCTTTCTTAATTTCTTCCTTACCCAGAGTTGGTTCTGTTGAGTGATGTTTAGTTTCCATGAGTTGGTAGGCTTTCTGTGATTTTTGATGTAGTTGAAATTTAACTTTAGGCCATGGTGGTCTGATATGATACAAGGGATTATTTCCTTTTTTTGTATGTATTGATATTTGCTTTATGACCAATTATGTAGTCAATTTTATAGAAAGTTCCATGTGGTGCTGAGAAATATGTATATTCTTTTGCATTTGGGTAGAAGCTTCTGTAAATATGTATTAAATCCATTTGCAACATAACCTTTGTTAGGCTCCTTATTTCTCTGTTGAGTCTCTGTCTGATTGGCTTATCCAGGGGTGAAAGTGGGATATTGAAGTCTCCCACTATTAGGATGTGAGATTTAATGTGGGAGTTGTGCTTCAGTAGTGTTCCTTTTACATAGATAGGTGCCCTTATATTAGGGGCATAAAAATTCAGGATTTAAATCTCATCATGGTCAATTTTTCCTGAGATGAATAAGTAATGTCCATTTTGGTCTTTTTTAATCGATTTTAGTATGAAGCCTACTTTGTTAGATATTAGGATGGCAACACCAGCTTGTGTCTTATGACCAATTGATTGGAAAATCTTTTCCCAACACTATACTCTGAGCATGTGTCTGTCTTTAAGGTTGAGGTGTGTTGAAACTGATTTTTATTGGCTATAAATGGCACAGGCAAGTTATTCACACTTCCACTTCAGTTTTTATTTTACACTAATATGGTATAAAACTCTGTTCTAGAGTTGTTCTGAAGACTAAAGCTACATTTCAAAAAATTCACATTAGTTAGAGTCCCCTTAGGAAAACAATTATTTCAAGTAGTGGGTATGTGACATGTTTGTTACTATTACTATCTTTTTAACTGAGCAAATAAAGTTTATTTTATGAGAGTGTCAAACATCATTCTCTGAGTTACTATTCCTACAATAAAACACCATGACAAAAAGCAACTTGGAATTGAGAGGGTTTTTTTGGCTTCACTTTCCATATCGATAGTCTATCACTGAAGGAAGTTAACACCTGAAATCAAGCAGAATGAAAACCAGGAGGCAGGATATGAATCCAGAGTCATGGAGGGATGCTATATAGTGGCTTGCTTGCTCTTCATAGTTTGCTCATCCTGCTGTCTTTTAGAACCTAGTACCACTAGCCCAAGAATGGCACTACCCATAATGGCTGGTTCTTCCCAGTTAATAATAACTAAGAAATGTTTTATAGTCATTTCCTTTTGAGGTGTTTTTTCAACTGCGATACCCTCATCTTTGATGACTAATTTTTGTTAAATTGGCATAAAACCTGTTAGTACATTTAGAGATCTTCATATAAAAAAGAGAGAGGGGGAAATATAAGAAAAGGTGTGATGATCATGATAGGGAAACCCATAGAGACAGCTAATCTGAGCTACTGAGAGATCATTGACTCTGAATTGACAGCTGGGGACCTTCACAGGACTGAAATAGGCTTGAGCCTCTGTCTGTTGGTGTAGCCTCTGTCAGTGGGACCAGGATTAATCTCTAGTTCATGAAGTGGACGTTAGGGACTCACATCTTATAGAGAGATACCTTGCTCATTCTTGATATGGGGGAAGGTGTGGGGTTTGATTCTGCCTCAATGTGATATCATAGACTTTGTTTACTCCTCGTGAGAGAGGCTTTATCCTTTCTGAGGAGTAGATGGTGGGGTGGGGTAAGGGGAAGATGAGGGGTGAGTGGGAGCAGAAGAGGGAAGAAAAACTGTGGTTGGTATGTAAAATTATGTCTAAATAAAAAGATTGTCAAAAGAATGAGAGGTCACCAGTGTCTATGATAACACAGCTAAATGATGTCAGCTGTAAGCATATAAATGATTGTTCAGTTTATTTGCTTTTCTGGTAATTGAGGATTGAAATTTAAGCATAAATTATATTAATTCTGAGTCAGGTAAACTTCTAGAGCAACTCAAAGTAATTTTTGCAGTAAAATAAAAAGAAATGCCTATTAACTTCTCCCTGGCCCCTTTGTTACTTAAAATAACTCTCTATTTCAGCATCCATTTCCAAGAGTGAAACAAGCATATTGGTATACCCCATAAATGTCATGGTATTCATTATCTCACAATAGGGTACAATACTGAAGAAAGTGTAAAAATAAATTATTTCTAAAGTAAAAGTCAGAGATGCAGAAATGACTCAACATATGAAGGTTATTAAATGTTATTCAATGTATAAATAAACTACGAGAAAAACACATGATCATCTCATTAGATGCAAATAAAATCTTTTGGCAAAAATTCAACACCCTTTACAATAAGCATATTAAAGAGATTAGGGATACAAGGGAGATAAATAAGCCTATTGCCAACCTTAAATTAAATGATAAAAATTAAAAACAATTCTATCAATACTGGGCACAAAGCAAGGAAGTCAATTCTTTCCACAGCTACTCAATACAGTTCTTGAATTCTCTGCTCAAGCAATAAGACAACAGAAAAAGGTCTAGGGGATATAAATTGTAAAAGAGTAATCAAAGATCATTATTTATATATATTATGATAGTATACAAAAATGATCCTAAAAATTCTACCAGGAAGTTCCTGAAGGTAATAAACACCTTGAGTAAAGTGGTTGGATACAAAATTAACTCACAAAAATCAGTATCCTTCCTGTATAATAATAATAAATTGAGTGAGAAAGAAATAAGGACTTACTTTTGTTTTGAAGACTACCCTTCAATATATAAATAATATAAAATACCTTGGATAATTTTAACCTAGCAAGTGAAAGACTTGTATGGTAAAAACTTCAAGTATTTAAAAAAAGAAATAGAAGATATTAAAGGATGAAAAATATTTCATGCTCATGGACCTGTGGAATTAACATAGTAAAAATTGTGCAATATACAGATTCATTGCAATTCCCATTAGAATTCCAAAACATTTTTTATATAACATAAAAGGAGAATTATCAACTTCTTATGGAATAGCAATCTATGGACAATAAAATAACTTCCGGAGGAATCAACATTTCTTATTTCAACCTGTACTACAGAAATACAGAGTTTTAAAGTATGGTATTGGCATAAAAATTAACTCATTGATGAACAAAATAGAACTGAAGACTCACACATAAATATACACACTTAGAAACACCTGACTTTTTATTTGAAAGCCATAAAAACAAAATAATAAAAGCATATCCTTAACAAATTGTACTGGTCAAACTGGATGTCTGCTTATAGAATAATTAAAATAGATCTGAATTAACAACCTTGCAGAAAATTCAATTCCAAGTGAATTAAAAACATCTACATAAAACCAGACACAGAGAACTTGATAGAGGAGAAAGTGGGGAGTAGCCTTGAATGCATTATTCACACAGGAGGAAACTTCCTAAACAGAATATCAATATTTCAGGCATAAAGACTAAGAAATATTAAATCAGACCTCATGTAACTGAAAGCTTCTGAAGGGCAAATGATACCATCAACAGAGCAAAATAGCAGCCCACAGAAAAGAAAGAGCCCAACTTTAGATATAATAGATGTCTAATATCCAAAATATGTAAAGAATTCAAGAAACTAGTTGTAAACAAAGAAAATAAAAAATCCAATTTTAAATGAAATGCAGATCTAAATAGAATTCTCAATATAGAAATCTTAAATGACTGAGCATGCTCAATATCCTTAGCCATCAGGGAAATACAAATCCAAACTACTTTGAGATTCCAACTTACACCTGTCAGAATGGCTAAGATCAAAATACAAGTGAAAGTACCCGCTTGCAAAAGTGTGTAGCAAGGGAAACACCTCTACATTACTAGTGGAAGTGCAAATTTGTACAGCCACTACTGAAATCAATACCATGGTTCCTCAGAAAATTAGAAATTGATTTATTTCAAAACTCAGATATATCATTCTTGGGCATATACCCAAATGATGCTTCATCCAAGCACAAGAACATTTGCTCAACTATGTTCTTTGTGGCTTTATTTATGTTAGCCACAAAGTGAAACTAACCTAGATGTTCCTTAACTGAAGAATTAATATAGAAAATGGTATGTTTCTCACCTATTCAAAAACGGGAGGGGGCACATCATGAAATTTGCAGGCAAATAAATTCAACTACAAAGAAACATCCTGAGTGATGTAACTCAGACTCAAAAACTCAATATAATACATATTCACTTATAAGGGAGCATTAACTGTTAAGTAAGTGGTAATGAGACTACAAAACACTAACCCAGAGGGGTAAGGAGAAGAATCTTGAGTGAGTTATGTATCTCCCTTGAAATGGAAAATAGAGTAAATTATGCAGGTATTGGGAGTTGGTGGTTATGGGAAGGGGCATAAAATGAGTCAGGGGGAGGGACTGAGGGACAGAGTATGGAAAAAACAACTAGAATGGGGGGCAGTTGGTGGGTGTTGTGGAAACATAATTCAGTGCAAAGTTCCTGGAATGTAGAGGGTGACCCTAGAGAAGAATAGAGAAGTAATAAAGAACATAGAGTCTCAATTAGCCACCTATTTTTCCAGCAAGCCTTCTAGTACAAGGACAGGGTTACATTCTGTTGAGATGTTGGCTGAGGAGGTCACATAGAGATCCTTACACAACCTAGGATGATGCTAGAATAGATGGTCACTCTCTGAAAACTAACAGTAGAGCTCCATTGCCAAGAATAACTTTCACACAACTCATTATGTGTAAAAAGGTTAAGCTAATGCCTTTGTGGGATCTTCACTCCCATATTCTAGTTGATTTGCTGTGAGAAATTACTCTGTAGACCAGAGAAATAGAAATTGTACATTAACCCAGGTATAAGACCCTCACTGTACAGCCTGCCATGCCTGCAAGATGTACTGTAGCAATTTTGGTGCAGAACTTGGGACTTGACAAACCATTGTTTGGTTAAACTTGAGGTTCATTTGAAAGAGAAAGCCCATGCATGCCCTATATTGTTTGGATGGCCAGAAATCAGAGACTGGCTAGTCTAGAGACCTAGAAGAGAACCAAATGTACCTGGCAAAAAAAATAATAAAATTGTACCTAATCACATTTTGTTATTCTCTATTCATATTTCAAGTGCCTTGTTTATTCACCATATGAGAGACTTTCTCCAGTACCTGATGGTAGCAGGTACAGAGACTGACAACCAGACATACAGAGAGAGAGTCTGAATTGGAGGTTTCTATTGGGGAACCCTGGAAAAGAGAACTAAAGATTATAGAAGTCAGAGGTGGTAGAGGACACCAGGAGGACATGTACTCTAAATCAACTAAGCAGGGCTCATATGAGCTCAGAAAGACCAAAACAATAAGTGTGAAGCCTGTACCTTTCTCTTTCCCAGACACTGTCCTATAATAATTCCTATAATATATAGTTTTATACCTAGTTTAAAACCTTCCTATTTCGACAAAACAAAAAAAATATAGGGGGAAATCAGAAACTATACATGTGATTGTATCGCGGCAGAGGGCTGGAGCCAAGCAGGGCGTGGTCAACTGGAAAGGGTTCCGGAAGTAGACCTCCAAGGGAGAGGACCAGGACAGGAAGCCGGTATTCTCCTCTCGCGAGAGTTCTAGACCAGTTGCGCGGGTTTTCGGACTGATCACACAGCTTCTGTTCTGTTGGCAGTTCTGGTTGGCAGCGCAGGAGTTCGGAGGTGTGGCGTGTGGGTGAGGAGCTTTCGTTAGAAACGCTCCAGAGCGCTGCAACCTTACCCCTTCACCGTTTCTTAAAACCTTCTCTGTTTTCTAAGTGATTCTCACAAAATAAACCTCATTTAAAACATATTTCACAGCAAGTTTGTACCGCGATAAAATAAAGTTTCCTTATAACAGGTTAACCTAGCTGAAATCTGGCAAGCCAAAGTTCAATAAGACACTCTTTCTCTAGAGAAATAAGGTATATAGCAATAATGTGTCACTGAATTACCCTCTCCACCTCATATGTTAATGCATATGTGTACACCAACACATATATAATAAATTTTTTGCTAACTGTAATTAAACTATAAGCAGTATTTGCAAAAAATACACAGTAAGTGATAATTTTTTGCAACCTAGCAGCTAACTGGTAATATTGCTTCATTCTGAATCAGAACTATGTAAGGACAGTCTCATGTTCATACTATGTTTTAAGGCAAAAATTATTTTTTTTTTACTGTGTGGATTAAGTAGTAGGATTGTATTCTGTTCCATTGTAAATAATTTTCCAACTTACTAGCTTGCTAAAAACTTGATTGGTCAAAGGCAGACAGGGAGTGTGGGTGGGGCTACCAGACTCAGAAAACTCTGGAAACATCTCAGAGCAGAGGACAAATGCCACAAAATTGCCAGTGAAAAGATATGACATAGACACAGAGGAAAGAAGCTGAAATGCTGCTGTGAGAAAAGGTATCAAGCTGCCCAGTTGGGTTAAGATGAAGAAGTTAGCAAGTTGTAGTTCCTGGGCCATAGGTCATTCAGTGTAAAATTAAAGTAAGTGTCTGTCTGTGTCTATGGGACTGCTGGACTGCCAGTCAAACCTGTGGACTGGGCCCAAAAGACTGGGCCAGAAACCAATTACTACAGGTTTTCTTGAATTAGTGAATTTATAGGTTTGATTTAATTATTTATAAATAAAAAATAGCAACTAGTTATAGGACTGATTGAATATACACACTAGTAAGGTTTCTGTCATATTGTGTGAAGTGATGTCTATTCAGTGTATCAAAATATATCTTAATTTTCATTTGAAATATAGTTGCTTCTTCAGTAGTACATCAACAGCAAGCCAGAATTTTTGAAGCTGTGGTGTGAGTGCTAAAAATGGTTGCTAAATACTAGAGAATACAGAGATGTATAGAAACACTGGAAAAGAAATTGGTATTTTTTTACTCACTAAAAAGGACTTATGGTTTCATAGAAGGAAGAACATTTAGGTCATATTGAATTTATTACATTGTTGAGATTCCAGAGTTCCAATTTCCTTGTCATAAATAGAAGACACTACCTTACTGCAGACATCCCAGTTTTATGACCAACATCGTCTCTTCTACAGTACTCTCTTGGCCTTTAATTTGTGCTGGCTAGTTTTATGTCAACTTTAAAAAAAAAGCCAAAATCATCCGAGATAAGAGAAGCTCAATTAAGGTAATGCTCCCATAAAATTGGGCTATGGTCAACTTTGTAGGTCAATTTTTTAATTGGTAACCAATGGGAAGAGTCCATCCCATTGTTTGTGATGCTACTTCTGGGTGGATGGTTGGAGGTTCTGTGAGAAAGCAGACTGAACCAGTTATAAGGAACAAATTAGTAAGCAGCATTTCTCCATGGCTAGTTATCAGCTCCTACCCCCACATTTTTGTCTTGCTTGAATTTTGACCAGCACTGATTTTGATAATAAACTGTTATATGAAACTGTAAGTGAAATAAGCCATTTCCACTACAAGTTATTTTTGGTCATTGTGTTTCATCGCAAAAACAGAAAACAAAACAAGGATAGGATTCATTTTGATATATCAGGTGGCACTGGACATATCATAGTCTATTGACTTTTCTCTGCATTTTGATCAACTGTGCATTTATTCAATAGTCACCATTTCAACATAAAAAAGCTCCCTTGATGAGGGAAAAAACAATACTTGGAGGAATAAAAAGAAACAAGGAAATAAGGAGGTGATTCTTTGAGAAAGTCAACAAGATAGACAAACGTTTATCCAAACTAACCAAAAGGCAGAGAGAGAGTATTCAAATGAACAGAATTCGAATGAAAAGGGAGACATAACAACAGACATCCAGGTTATACTTTGAAAATCTATTCTCTACTAAAATAGAAAACCTAAAAGAAATGGACAGCTTTCTGGACAGATATCAATAACCAAAATTAAATCAAGAGCAAATTAAAGACCTAAGCAGATCCAAAAAATTCAAGTTATTATTAAAAGTCTCCCAAATAAAGAAAGTCCAATACCAGGTGGTTTCACTGCAAAATTCTACCAGACATTCAAAGAACTAATACCAATATTCAACAAAATATTCCATACAGTAGAAACTAAAGAAACACGGACAAACTCTTTTTATGAGGCTAAAATCACTCTGATACCTAGGCAAATCAAATATGCAACTAAGGAAGAGAATTACAGAATAATCTCCCTCATAAACATACATTTGATATAAAAATACTCAACAAAATTCTTATGAATACAACAACATATAAAATATAAGTCATCCACCAGAAATGCAGGAATGGTTCAACATATGAAAACCTGTAAATGTTATCCATTATATAAACAAATTGAAGAAAAAAAACACATGATCATTTTCTTAGATGCTGAAAAATTTTGACAAAATTTCACATTCCTTTATGATAAAAGTTCTGGAGAGATCAGGAATACAGAGAAATTACCTAAATCTAATAAAGATGATTTACAAAAATCCAGTGGACAACATCAAACTAAAGGAAGAGAAACTCAAAGCAATTTCACTCAAATCAGTAACTAGACAAGGCTGTTCCCTCTCCCCTTATCTATTCAATATAGTTCTCAAAGTTTTAGCTAAAGCAATAATAGAACAAAAGGAGATTAAGGGGATACAAAGTAGAAAAGAAGCAGTCAAATCAATTCTATTTTCAGATGGCATGATTGTGTACATAAGTGACTCACAAAATTTTATCAGAGAACTCCTACAGCAGATAAACACCTACAGCAATGGAGCAGGATACAGATTAACTAAAAAATATCAGTTGACCTTCTATACACTAAAGATAAAAGAGCTGAAAAAGAAATAAGGGAAAAATCACCCTTTACAATAGGTGCAAACAGCATTAAATACCTTGTTGTAACTATAAATAAAGAAGCAACATATCTCTTTGACAAAAACTTTAAATTACTGAAGAAAGAAATTGAAGAGGATATCAGAAAATGGAAGGATCTTCTATGCTTCTGGATTGGTAGGATCAACATAGTAAAAATGGCAATCTTACCAAAAGCAATCTACAAATTTAATGGAATCCCCATCAAAATTCCAACACAATTTTTTACATACTTGAAAGAACAATACTCAATTTATTCTGGAATAACAGGAAAGCCAGGATTGCCAAACAATTTTGTTCAACAAATGAACCTCAGGAGGCATCATCATCATCCTTGAAAACAAGCTATACTATAGAGCTACAGTAATAAAAACAACCTGGTACTGGCATAAAATCAGAATTGTTGATCAATGGAATCAAATTGAAGACCATGACATTAATCCACACACCTATGAATACCTGATCTTTGACAAAGAGGTCATAAATATTCAATGGAAAAAAGATAATATCTTCAACAAATTGTGTTGATATAACTGGTACATAGAAAAATGCAAATAGATCCAAACCTATCTCTCTGTTCAAAACTCAAATCCAAATGTATCAGAGACCTCAACATAAACCCAGCTACACTGAACTTGATAAAAAAGAAAGCGGGAAACAGTCTCCAATGCATTGGCACAGGTGGCCACTTCCTAAATATAACACCAGTAACAAAGACACTAAAACAATAATCAATAAGTGGGACCTTCTGAAACTGAGGTTTTTGTAAGGCCAAGGACACAGTCAATAAGACAAAATGACAGCCTACAGAAAGGAAAAATATTTTCACCAACCCTCCAAGTGACAGAAGACTGATCTTCAAAATATAGAGAAATCAAGAAATTACAGCTCAAGACTCTGTATAACCCAATTAAAAATTGGGTTAAGAACTTAAAAGGGAATTCTCAGCAGAAGAAATCCAAATTGCTAAAAGGCACTTGAAGAACTGCTCAACATATTTAGCTATCAGAGAAATGCAAATCAAAACAACTTTGATATACCACCTTACACCTCTCAAATTGGATATGATTAAAAATACAGATGACAGCCTTTGCTGGAGAAGATGCAGAGCAAGGAGAACACTCCTCCATTGGTGGTGGAAGTGTAAGCTTGTTTAGCCACTCTTGAATGTAGCATGGTGGTTTCTCAGAAAACTGAGAATCAATATCCCCAAGGATTCAGCAATACCACTACTGGGCATAGACCCTAAAGACACACATTCTCAACTACATTCCTAGCAGCATTATTTGTTATAGCATGAACGTGGAAACAACCTAGATGCCTTTCAACTGAAGAATGGTTTAACCAACTGTGGTACATGCACAAAACAGAGTACTACTCAGCAGTAAAACAAACCAAAATGACATCCTAAAATTTGCAGGCACATGGATGAATTTGGAGAATATCCTCCTGAGCAAGGTATCACAAACCCAGAAATATAAGCCAGGGATGTACTCACTCATTAGTGGGCTTTAAACAAAAAGCAAAGAATACCCAAATAGCAAACCACAACCATTGAACAGCTTGGGATCTGAAGAAACTTAAGATAGACATCCATGGATTCCCGTAGAAAGAGAAAATAGAGAAAGTCTTTTAACCTAATTGGGATTATAATGGGTTACAACCATGAAGTGGTAGGGAAAAATTACAAAAGGAGATGATTGAGTGAGAGGAACAACAAACAGGAAGAAAAAAAAAGAGATGGAAATCTTAATAAAGGAAACTAATTGGGGTTGGAAGAAGACCAGGTGCTAGGGAAACCTCCAAGAACCCACAGGATATACCGGGCTAGGTCTCCAACCAATAGGGAAGGTATTTCCCAAACAGTACGTTCCCCGTAATCA
Source organism: Sigmodon hispidus (assembly GCA_004025045.1). Taxonomy (NCBI): domain Eukaryota; kingdom Metazoa; phylum Chordata; class Mammalia; order Rodentia; family Cricetidae; genus Sigmodon; species Sigmodon hispidus. The sequence goes on along the minus strand of PVIH01008309.1, from coordinate 38,880 downwards.
AATGAAGTACCACCCTACATGTCATTACAGAACAAACATCCAACAGTGAATAGAGGTAGAGGTAGGGGAACATGGAGCTCCTGATCCAACTGAGAGTGGGGGAGGTGAGTCTTTATGAACAAGGGGATAAGGATTATAAGGAAAATTCTGACAGTGATGGCTAGTTGGAGTTTTGGGGAGCTCAGTGACCAAAAGCAGCCACTGGGGAATTATAGGCAAAAGGAGCTAGGCCATCCCAAGGGTCAGCAACTTTTGTTTGACATGTACAGCACATGGAGCCTTGAAGGGTGGGATCAGGCAATGTTTCTGTTCATGGGCTAGCATTTCAGAGCCCATTCTCTTCAGAGGAGCATCTAATCCAGTCTTGATAGCAGAATGAAGAAATCTGACTTGCCTGGATTGGATGTCCCATGCTGACCTTAACCACCTTGGGACTTCTTGCTCTTTTAGGGAGGGAGTGGGGGAAAGGGGAGGCTGAAGGGTGACTGGAAGAGATTGGGAAAAGGGTTCTGGAGGGAAAGCAAAGTGATACACGGATAACAAAAACTATTTTATAAATAAAAAATAAGAGAAATGAAAACAAAACAAAAAAGAAATGTGATATAAATAGTAATGTAACAACATTAAGATTCTGATCTTTAAAATTCAAAGTAACTATTGATTGTGAAGAAATATTTTCCAGGCTCATATCTGATAGTACTTTTATTATAATATATTTGGCTTTCAAGACACTTTAAATAAACAAAAACTTCCAGGCACCACAGCACATATTTATACCTCAGAAATTAGGAGGTAAATACAGGCAGATCTCTGTGAGTCTCAAGTCAGCTTTGCCTACACAGTGACAAATACGCTTAAATTTTAAATAAAATCAAATGAATAAATATTTTAAATAATTCTTTCATCAAGTACATGAAAAGATATTCTGTATCACATGTCATTAAGAAAATGAAAGTTCAAACCATTGTTAAATGCTGTTACCCATGTGTGCAGATATTTAAAATTATTTAAAAGCACTAAAAATCATGAAGACAGCAAGTATTCATGAAGACAGCATGCAACAGAAATAAAACTTTGTCTTATGCCTCTCAGAATGATAGTTCTTTAGCCTGTTGAATGATAAAAGCCACATGATGCAGCCATCTTAATTTAATAAATAAAAAATTATGATTATAATTTTATAGAAGCATTAATATTAGTTTTAAGAGCTAGAATGTCATAACAAGTCAAATACTCATCTATTGTTGATTGATATTGAAAACTATTAGAGGCAGAACCAACACACCAGAATATTATTCTGTAATCTAAGAAGAAAGCTAATAATAAGTACAAAGGTATGAATAAAAGCAAATATGATTTAGTTCAATGAGAAGCTTAAGAAAATAATACTCTCTGAAACCATATATAAGAGAAAATATAACAATAGAGGTTAATGTGTGACAGAAAGCTGATCTGCCAATATGTCTTTAGCACAGAGTTTGAAGAAAGAATTAAAAAGTGTGCAAAGGAAGCTTTTCAAAGCAAAGCACATATTTATTATCTTACTGCTTTCATGATATACTCTTATGGGTATGTGTTGAAAGTCATTAAACTTCAGCTTTATAGAAAAAAAAAAGGAAAGTGGGTGTAAAAGAACTTCCACAGTATGTATTCATCGTTTTCAAGTAAATTAAGAGTATCGCTGAAGCCTCAGTTTTGACAATATTAAACCCTAGAGTAAGAAGCAGGCAACTGCTTCAGTACCATCCTGTCATCACTACTTGTCACCAGTAGGACAACAGAAGAGCACAAATCACAACATATGCAAGCCTGTAGACAGGATAAAAGGGAAAACCTAGTCATAAGAGTGAAGCCAAGGCTTCCTTCACTAGTCCTCTCCTTTCTCCCAGGACAGCAGCCAAGCAATTAAATGCTTCTTGCAAAACTCTGCCTAAGGCAGCAGAGTTAGCTTTGAGGGAGAAAGTAGCTGGAAATAGAGAGGGAAAAATGGCCTTTGGAGACCTATTAACATAACAGCAAGTATTGGAACAAGTAAAATAAAGAATATTAATTTAAAAGGTGATTTTTATTTCTGTTAGGTTTTTGTCTTATTTTTACAATCTCTTCTCTGGTAGTCTTGCTATTTTGCTGTTGGACACTGCATATTTCAGAACATCACATTGGTCTTGTGGAAGGAGAATAAGAAAAATTGGAAAGAGATTGCACAGAAATGCTTTTCTAGTTACAAGTTATAGAAAAAACAACTTTCCCCAAATATCTTTTTTTCTTAATATGTATAGATCAAAAAATGTGAAGGGACATTTATCTTTAAGTTATAAGTAATGCAGAATGAAAATATATGCCAGTAGTATAATCATCTGAGAAAATCTAAAGCCTTTAAGAGGTAAGATTAATTTTTACTAAACCATTATCTTTCCTGTGGCAGGCAGATGTTGGGGTTGTGGGATTAATGAACTTTGAGTTCTTTCTATTCACAGATCAAAATTCACTTCTTAATAAATTCAGAAGCTAAGGTCTAACCCCTCCACTGCTGATCTGTTTTCTAATTATACTAGTAATGGCTCTCAATTACTATTCAATGTAGGTCTACATCCCACTGTTACTGGGTCAGAAGACCCCTCAGCATTCATTTTTTTTCTGTTTTAGTAAATGACTTGCCATCTTCAGATATTTCAAGTTCAATGAGCAGCTTTTAAAATTAATAGCTACATATTAGAAATTGGCACCACGTTTGAAACGTTGATAGTGAATCAATACACAGATCCATAAATTACTTTCTAAATGTCTTGTCTTAAAAAGAAACTAAATCAAAAAAATAAAAGAAAAAATTTGTGGGGAATTCATTTTTTTATAGGATTTGTTTATTTTAAACGTATAAGTGTAAGTGTTTGTGTCTATGTGGGAGAGAGAGAGAAAGAGAGAGAGGAAAGAAGGGAGAGAGGGTGAGGGAAGGACAGAGGAAGGCAGGGTGGGAGAGCGAGAGAAAGAGCTGGAGTTACCTTATTGTTCCACTCGGCTTAGTGCTAGGAAATCAACTCAGGTCATGTGTAAGAGCAACATATGTTCTTTTTTTTTTTACTTTTTTGAAATTTTATTTTCTTCCAATTTCTTTGGGGCTATGTATATTCAATGCACACATACACAAACATTATTGTTTTCAAAGGCATTAAGACACAAATGTCAAGTCTTTCTGGCTGTCTCTTAGTTTAGTGTCTGGCTTTGCTTGGGAAGCATAGACTTCTGTTAAGAGCCTTCCCAGAATCTTTCTAATTTATTCGATTTTTATCTGTTAACCAGTTTGGATGAGATTTGTTATTTTTGTTTATTTGTTTGTTGCCAAAATAAAAATCAGAGAAAAGAACATTGGAAACATAATAATGACCCTGAAAATTTTGAGGACCAGTAACTCATCTACTCTTTGTAATTTTTCATATCTCAGCCTTTGCCAAACAGAAATATATTCATTTTATTTTTTCTTTTTTTTTCTTTTAAACTTTTTTTTCCTTCTTTATTTTGTATTTATCAAAAAAAAAACAGTAAAAAGAATTTAAAATGCGGAAGAGTTAACAATAACTATACAGAGGATAAGAATCATAAGCATGGCTATGTGTAGCAATCTTATTTGTATTTCTACCCTTGATAAGCAACATATGTTCTTAAACACTAGGCTAGCTCGTCATATTACCAATTGCCGATATTATTAATTTCATAACATATATACTTTTCATTCTGATTTTACTTTTACTATGATGTTTACAATATTTCTATGGGAGGACTTTGCATGTCCTATAATAGGAAAATTATGTAAAAGCAAGTGTCATACAGCCATCCCTTCAGAATTAGAACAGTGCCTCCTATAAGGAGGCTCTATACACACAAGTCTTGGGAAGTAAAAGAAACAAGCTGTGGGATCTCCTGAAATTTGCAAGTTATACAAGGTTCTTTTGTGAGATCATGTAGCACTAAGAAAAACTGGGAAGAGGAAAGTACAGCTGCTAGCAAGACATTCTGGGAGATCCAGGACTGTCTCTCTTATGGGTCATCACCCATGCTGGTATAGATTTTTAGCTATGTAGTTGCCTTTGAGCCACCCATACATCTGTAAATAATGTCAGTAAACCATTTGTTCTCTTACATGGCAGTGAGTGGCATTGTTTCTTTGGTCTGACAGAACGTTCTCTCTATGGCCAACAGTCATTTCTTCAAAATTACATTAGAAGGCAACTTATTAGAGAACTGAATCAAAGAACTGTGTCTTGAGCTTTCTGTCACTAATGTTACTTGCCCTCTGTGTGTTATAGGTTATTTACCATTAAAGAAACAAAAATATTTATTCTTAAAGTATTCTAAAGTAATAAGATATTATGTGTTCTTATCTGTCAGTTATGACATTTGGATACTGAGTTATGAAGATTGTTTATGATTTTGACACAGACCCAAAAATATGCTAAGGGAAGGAAAAACAATATAATAAAAAGTAATAATTAATTTATATGAATACAGAAAACTTTAAATAAATAATGATACTTAGTGTACTAATGTAGAGTGAAAGTATATGAAGCAATAAAGATCATAATTTAACACTTTAGTTCAATAAGAAATACCATAACACAAGTTATGATATGAAAACAATGTATTATATATACTTATCTATGCATCTTATAACTCTGTAACATAAATTTCTGATAATTATTATATCATGTCATTGCTTTTGAAAGTTTATGTGTTCTTTGATTTTTAATAATCTTAATTACAGAATCTAAAAATACGAATGGAAAATTACAGAAGTAAACAATTCTCATGTTTATTTTCATACCATCCTGAGAAGTGTGGTAAATCATGTGACATATATCTATTCTATACTTCATTTTGTTAAGCAATGAGCTGCCCGACTGTCTGAAATGTGGACACTCTTTTATCTCATATAAGGTTTTCTACTCACTTGAAGTTATTCCCATAACTGCTAATTCTTTTGTCATAATAGCAGTCATATCTTCTATCATCCTCCCATGTACTGTGGTTTTCCAACACATTTATTCTAAATGTAAGGAAGAAATACTATTCAATGAAATGAGAAAATAGTAAATTTCCTTCAAGGTATCAACTATCAATATAGGCCAACATTCCTACATAGCTCATTATAATAGTGATGATCATGACAAAGTATGTTTTGAATATTACACGCACTAGAAAAGGATAAAGTGAAGAATAAAGGAGCTTCAAACAAAGCACTATCTAAAACATAAGGTATTAGAGGTAAAATTATCTGTGTAATAGCATGTAAACACAACAAAATTATGTACAATATAATATCAATCAATTCAAATTAAAGTGAATAAAGTTCTTCAAAACCACAGCTTTTAAAATGTGATAAAGAGTTAGAAAATATGACATCTATCAGAGGAATTAAATCTTTGATTAATAGAAATAATAACCAAACCCATTGTGGTAGATGAACATAGGCCAGGAGGTGACATCTCTGGTTTAGAGCAGACATACAAAAATAATAGCAGCTATTATATTTTTTTCCAGAGAAAAAGAAGTTCATCTACTCGCTACCAGGATGAAACTTAGCATCAAACCTAAGTAAGATTTTAGTTAAAATACAGTTTTGTGACAATTTTCTCATACCACCATAACACAAATAAACTGAACACAAAAAACTGAGACTATAAGTACTTAGAGATGATGATAACTCATAACTAGTGACATTGTCTGATATACAGATTGATTCAACATCTGATATTCAAGACAATTCACCATCTTCCCTTCCAATATAAGAAAATTATAATTACCTCAAGTAGCCAGAAAAATCCAATGAACATTTAACTGGAACGTAAACAAACCTCACTAATCTGGTAAAGATAGTATTAGAGAAATACATGGTAAAAATTATATATCCGTGTATCTAGTAGTTATTTAGTCCATGATATTGGATGTTTCTTCTGATCTTCAGTATATGCAGGAATCCAGAAGTAAGCTCTAGTGCTACTGAAGGAATAGATTTACTAGAACAAATAAACAAAGCAGTATATTTTCTTCTTCCATTTCTTTTTTATAGGCAGCCAGCTGGTGTTGCCCGGATTAAACATAAAATTTTCTACCTCAAAAGATGTGGATTAAAAGTGTCCTTCATGCCTTAAAGATATAGATTTGAAGTCTGTCTTCACACTTCAAATGATTTGATTAAGAAAACAATACAGGCATGTCCAATAACTTAGGTTTTAATTAACGTTAGATACAGTCAAGTAGAAAAGAAAGAATACCCTCACATTTTACAGGCAAACTACAACATTGTGCCCTTGACAGTTATAGACTTATGGCTACGTCATAATGCAAAATGCATTCAGTCAAATTTCAGAAAAATCTTCATAATATTGACAATACCAGCACTATTCAAATATCTCCTAAGATCCAAAGCAGTTTCTCAGTAGTGAGTCCCTGTAAAATTAAGACAAATAAATTAGGATACAAGGATATAAGATAGGACATAAGGATAGACTATTGAATCTACTTTTAAAAAAAGAAATTGATAGCTTTAAATATTTTACATTGGATTTTATTTTGTAAATTGTATACAAGTTGTATATTGATTAATTTTGTCATTGTTCATATATGCAGTGACATAGTGTAAGCATTTTCATTTCAAAAATGGGACTTAGAGACATAGTAAGGGAACACTGGACTAAAGATAGATCTAAAAACAACAGGATATACACAAATCTCTTCAGCAGTATGTTCTGTGCCTAGGGCTCTTGGTATCCTTATTGGGACTTTAAAAGATTTGGGTAGTCAAGCTCCCTCCATCTGTTACCAAAGGGTGTCTCTTAGCCTGACTACTAAGTACTTACAGTTTTCATCAGTGAATATTCCACATTCCTAATATCTACATTATGCTGCCTCTTCACAGTTATTCATAAAACATGCTGGGAAGTGCATGCAAAGCAAATCTGACTTGCTACCTATTATCTAACCTTAGTTATCCATTATCTAGCCTCAGCTACTTTCTTTTTTCACTGTAATGAGTTTATTTACAAATATATTTTGATCACAGTACACAAAATAATCTTACATAGGTGTTTGAACAGGTTATTTTAAAAGTTCATGTATTCTTCCACCACAATTTACCTATAAAAATTACAATATGCTTCTATAAAACATGTAATGTTGTACAAATAACTGAAAAGAGTTCTGGAGTTTAACAGCACTTGAAGCATATTTTAATTAGAACTATTTATGAAGAACTCAAACCACACCTGGTGCACTCAGAAAAGTTGGGAATCAACACTTCCTGTGCAACTGATGTGCACATCAGTTGATTCATATCTCAAAAAGACATGAAGAAAGGGATTAAATATAGAAGGAAAAGAGGAAGAAATTGATGGAGGAGTAAGAGAAAGGGAAGAAGAGAAGAAAGGAATTAGACAAGAAGGAAGAAAAGATGAAAGGAAGGAAGATGACATCATTAAATTCTTTGTATAGTAAAATGGTAGCAGCTATGTCAGTGGATGTAAGTACTGAGTATTCAATATGTACAATAGTAGGCATGGGATGTGCTAAGATTATTGCTTCACATAAATACTTCTTTTTTTCTCATTCCAAAGTCAAATTATACTCTTTGTATCTCTGTTTTCCCTCTATCCAGAGCCCTTGATGTTCCTTTATTATTGATTGTTAAAAGGTAAAGTTCTTCAACAGGCTTGTAACAAACCTACTTTTGATTCTGAGCTTCAGATTGTGCCTCCTCTTCTTCTTTTCCTTATATGGATTCAACCGTACAGTCATACTGCTGATGAAACACCTGATCTCTTGCTAAATGGCCTCACATAAACTAACCCAGATTATTTACATGGATTTTGTTTTCTCCAGAAATTGCCTAAGCAACTTTCTAGAACCTTATCCAGTCTGCATGTTTCCCTAACTAACACATGTTATATATCTGGGAAAAAAACTGCACAACATAGATGTATTCTCAAGTTAACCTACAAATTCCAGATGTAGTCTATTCTTCTTATAAACAAACCATTAGGGCCTCTTCACCTGACTGAACCTGGAAAACCATTTCCCTAAGGAATTGTATTTAAGCAGGGAAACTTTAGAGAAGTATCCTCAGCTATAATCTACTACTTTCAAGTAGGAAGAACCATGTTCTCAAGGTTATTTTCTTTTTATGTGGTGAAAATCATGTTTTTGTCCTGAATGAAGATAACCATCTACAAATAGCTATAGCAACTTGTTTGGCATACATTGTGTCCTCAAATTTAATCCTGCTCATTAAATTCTCCTTACCAAACTGCATAATTTTAGATATTTTTGTTCTACTCTCAGCTTTAAATTCTAATTATAAATCTCAATAAACAGACAAAGATCTATGTTACATACTGAATGACATGCTTTATTTAAATTACCTCTGTCAGATAACTTGTTTCATTACTTCACAATTACATCTCATTCGAATTTCTTGACATAGGCAGAATGCAGTCAGATTCTTAGCCCGAAAGATATTGAATAGTCTCCAGTACAATCCCAAGGTATTATTCTCTAAAGCAATAAAGTAGTTACAGTTGTCCACATTTATTTGCACTTTTCTTCTGAACCTCTATCAGGATGACCTATTACTCTCTGAATACAGAATTCTAGGACTTCAAGATTTCACATCACATTCTTCATACAAACCTGTTTCTAAAAACTTCAGTTTCTATAACATCTCCAATTTTATGTATTAAAATTGTATAACATGTTGCTTGTCTTGTAAGTACAAAAAAAATCTGATGAAGCAAACTAAGTAAGATAAAGGAGGTTAATTTGGTAAAAATGGCTTGATTGATTTATCATGGAGGGAATCAATAGTCAGAGCAGCTCATGTCTTTAGCAACAGAAGTGTGGAGGCTCCTTGTTCACACCTCAAAAGTCAAACAGCAAAAGCAATAATAATAATAATAATAATAATAATAATAATGAAATGATAATAATAATAAAGATCACACTGAAAGGTCAAATATTAAAGACATCATACTGTGATTACAAATAATAATAAATTATATACTTGTATGGAATTCTCAATGAGTAAATAAAAAACAAATTAATACTAAAAAGAAATGAACAAAGAAACTAGTACCACTTCTATTAAACATAAAGACTGAGGTACTAGTGATATAAAAATGTAGGAGGATAAGATAATAATTATAACAAATAAATGATATAAATCAGTGGTATAACATTATTTTCAGAAAATGTTTACAGAGTGACTATGCAGAAAAAATAAAAAATATTGACTATTGGAATTAATATTAACTATGTATAAGAAATTGTGTATAAAAATCAATAAAAAAATTTTATATAAACACATTTGAAAAGCCTATTACCCTGCACAGAACTTAAATGTAAGGGGATCAAAGACTGGAACATAAACCCAGCCACACTGAACTTGATAGAAAAGAAGGTGGGAAATACTCTACAATGCATTGGCACAGATGACCACTTCCTAAATATAACACTAGTAGCACAGATACTAAGAACAACAATCAATAAGTGGGATCTCCTGAAACTGAGAAGCTTCTGTAAAGCTAATGACACAGTCAATAAGGCTAAACGACAGCCTACAGAATGGGAAAAGATTTTCACCAACCCTAAAAGTGACAGAGGACTGACCTCTAAAATATATAGAGAACTCAAGAAACTGGAGCCTGAAACTTTGAATAACCCAATCAAAAAATGGTGTTTTATTTGTATTATAAAAAACACAGATCACAACTTAGATCTTCTTGTTTTAATTTTTTAATTTTTTAAATTTTTACTTTTTAAAGACAGGATCTCACACATCATAAATAGGCTTTGTACTTACTATGTAGCTAAGGATGATCTTGAATGCCTAATCCTCAAGAGTTGGTATTACTGGTTCACAGACATATGCCACCAGGCAGAGTGGAGGTTGAACTCAGAGCATCATGCATGCTAAGCAAACAATATACTGTCTGAGCCCCATCTCCAGGCTCTTATTTTAAGATTTCTGAAATCCTTGGTATCCTTGAAACCTTGAAGTGACCAAATAGAAACTGCTGGAACTTGAATTTCTCAAACATGGAAGAAAGCTATTTCAGAATTGTTTATCAGTGGCACAGAAGAAAACAGCAGAGATAGCAAAGGTACACTTAAAAAATATCCCCTTTTGTCATGTGTTCACAGTTTAAGACAATGCTATGAGGCAAGGAGCAAGAAGGTTGCTTGTGAGCTAAGCTGTGATTTTGAAAAGTTAGATTCTCAGTAAGTAACAATTTTAAAAGTAATATAGCCAAATTGCTTTTATTTGTGTTGTCTGTTTTATGAAAATGTAAGACAGAAAATGTCTACATTCAAAAAAACCTTAAAAAAATACTTAGAATTTTTGAGTGATGGGGGTGTATACCTTTAATCCCAGCATTAGAGAGTCAAGGAAATCCTTGAGTAGTAAGCCAGCCTGATCTACAGAGCAAGTTCCAGGACATCCAGGGCTACCCAAAGAAACCTTGTCTTTAAAAATCAAAAAGAGACAATTTTTAAATAACTAAGAATATTCTAATTGACAACTAAGCATTACATTCCTTTATTAGTGTTTGTGAGTGTTTCATTAATAAATATTGGTACATTTCAAATTTATACTTATTCAAATATATTCAGAATTATTCATCTTAGTACATTTGTATTAATTCTATAAGAATTTTACAAAATTCATTTTGAAGGCATTCATATTCACTTTTCACAAATCACCATCTACTTTCCTACCCCCTTCCAATTTTGTGTCGTCTTTATTTTTAAATAACTATTGACTCCAATTTGTGCTACCATATCCTTGGGTGTGAGACCATTGAATGGAGGGTGGTTGACCTGCCAGTAGCCACACACTTAAAGAAAACTAACTTTCTTTCCCTATCCTAAATGCAGCAGAACCTATGTCAGCAGGTCAGCCTTCACAGAATACTTAATCAACATGCTCAGGATTGCCCATCTCTCAGCAGCACTTGGAAGAGTTGTTCCTCTCAGTGTATACTTACCAAACAACCAGCCTCCATGCTAGACAGTTTTTTATATGTAAGAAGTAAAAAACTTTCAGTAAGAAACTGACTTGAGTCTCCTTTAAAATGGAGAGACAAATGAAAAGGTGATTTTTGAGTATTTTTTTAACTTTTTTATTTTTTTAGTTATTTGCCTTGGTGTTTGCCTAGAACTGGAACTACAGACAGTTGTGAGTTGCTATATGGGTACTGGGATTCAAACCCCCAGTCCTCTGGAAGAGCAGTTGGTGCTCTTAATCACTGAGTTATCTCTCCAGCCCCAATTTTTAAGTTTTAAATGTAATGAACAGAAAGAAAATGTTAAGCAAGAACAACAACAACAAAAGATTTCAGTGGCTGATTTAGGAATATATTGAGAATAGAGACCAGCAGGGTCCCACAAGCACACGAAATACAGTTTTTTAAATATCAGAGATAAGGAGACTTGGTGATACACATGAATTCAGATATCCCAATAATAATTCTTCACAATAGTGAAATCTTTGGTAAAATACGTTGTGATTATCCACAGCTCTGGAGCTGATTTGTTTTTGTTTCAAAGAAACATATAGATCATTTAAAACAAAACCAAAACAGTTTATAAAAAGAAGTAAAAGTATATAGATGCATAAGCATATAGATTGACTTTAGCATTCTCCCAAAGAAAAAATTAGGAATGCCCCACTCTGCACTGTTTTCTGGGAGAAACATGTGTGAATGTAGCAAGTGAAACTGCAATTTCCAAGAAAAATTTTCCAAAATTTTGGATTATTTTATATAAAATAAATCACATGTTTATGTGATAAAATGTAATAAAATTTCTATCAAGGCTCAAAATAAAAGTGCTGCATGCTGAATTGACAATACACTGCCATTATGCCACAATTTACTTTTATCCCACATCTAAATTTAAGCATCACTGTTCAGCTCTTTCTTACACAGCAATTGTGTATGTTTCTCATAATTCAAAGAAATTTTTCCTTTTCTACTCATTCAGTATTTTAAAGAATTAAAAAGAAATTTGCAGTCTTTTCCTTAAAAAGTCCTTATTTTGGTTCAATGATATTCAATATAATCTTTGTAGTTGATATTATTTAAGTCAAATGTAAATTGTAGAAAAGTCATATTGAATCTAAAAATAGGGAATTTTGTATCTGTTAATACAGCATGTTGTATGACATTTCTGGCCTGTACTTTTGGGCCTAGCCTCAAGGCTAATTTTACGCTGATTGACCTGGGGCACAGTACATAACTTGCTAACTCCTCCATTTTAACTCAACCCATGATTCTTATCCTATTCAGTCATGTAGCTCGGTACTTTTTCTTAGAGCATCATTTCAATTTTTTTTTCTGCTTCTGTTGGCGACTTATCTGTCTGTCTCTGGCATCTCTCTCTGCTCTGATATTTTCCCAGTTTATTCTTATTCTGGTTGCATCGCTCACACTTCTTGTCTGCCTCTGGCTAATCAGCATTTTATTAAATCAGTACGAGGGACAAATATTTACAATGTATCAACATAATCCCACTATATCACCACACTATACTAACTCATGCAAATAAAAAAATCATTAGCCTGAGTTAGTTATTTGTGTCCATGGAAATTTGTTTGCCATATTTATGTTCATAGAATATTTCATCATATCAAAACTATAAAAAATGCAGTGACTATATATTTGTGCACATGCTTCCTCCTTATCATTTTTAGTGCATAATTGGCTAATAAAATTGAATTGATGAAGTAAATCTCTTACCATTCATTGTCTCTGAATTCTTGCAGCCATTTGTCAATAGTCATTCCTAATATAATATTATCACATAAATAATACCATATAAACTTGAAAAAGCACTAAGCAATAAATAATTATCAATAAACATTCATTGCCACCCATTAATAGAAATAGGTTCTTCATATTTAGACATAGGCTTCTCCCTTATAACTAAACCAGATAAGCACAATGGTATCTATAGCCCTAAAAATGTATAGAGGTTAATGGCCACACAACAATGAAAGTTTGTCCTGAAACCTGAGACTTGAGTATTGATTCTGAGAAGTAGGTCATTCTTCTCTTTAACTTATTACTTTTTAATTCAAAAACATCTCAAAGTAGGTTACAAAAAATAGGTGGAAATTAAATAAACATAAATCCAAATAAATCGAAAGATTGTCTTATACAGACTGTGATGTACAATATCACAAAGAAGAAAAATTCTGGCTTTCCTATTTTGTAATAATGAGAAAAGTCAAGTTTTCTTTGAAGTTCGTGGTAAGTTTTTTGGCACCCTGATCCTTGTTTAATGTTGTAGTTCTACCTTAGCAGAAGTTCATAGTCCCTTCTTCCTAGGGTTTCTGGTCTTAGTCTATATTTATATGAATATATAAATGTCTATCTTGCTCCATTGTTTTTTCTAGAAATATCTGAAGATACATCCATATAGTCTCACCATTCTGGCTGGCAATGAGCTAAACAAGAATAAGTACAACATACATGTTAATGTGGATGAGACAAGGTCCAGGAGGCCTTAACACTTAACCAGTAGGTACTGGCAGCTAACAATGCTGAGAGCTGGAGAAATTTTTGAACCCAAGGAAGAGAACACCCATTGATTTTAAAATGTCAAATGACTATCCTTGAAAACATACATACAAGTAACATAGTACAAACAGCAGTTTGTGCTTTTTTAATTAAGAATATATATATTATATATAAATATATATATTTATATATATATATAAAAGAGAACACAGACGACAGTTTGAAGGGAGGAAAGAAAATGAGTAAATGACCATTATATGACATCATTATAATTTCAAAGTTAAAAAAATCTAAAAGAGTGAAAAGATGGGGATAGATAAGAGTAATGTAGTATATTTTATAAAACCTTCTAAAAAGGATTTGGAATATTTTTACCATTAGGAAATAAAAAATTTCTAAGGATGTAGATATTTCTAAGCTGATTCACCCAGAGATGATGTGTATATGTCAAAACAAAACATGGGTTCTTATGTATAAGAACAATCTTGGATCCCACTCCCTCCAGAGGAACACCTGACCCAGTATTGATGTTGGGGTGAGGAAAGTGGATCTGCTGGAGTGGATGCTGAACTAAGCCATATTGGGATCTTGGGACCTCCTGTCCTTGCTGGGGAGAAGATTAAGAGATGTGGAGAAGAAGAGTGACTGGAGGGTATGGGAGGGGGAAGGGAGCTTGAACAAGTATATACACAGATAAAAAATATGACTTTATTCATAATTTTAAAAAAAGGCAAAAATAAGTTAGGGTATAAAAAAGATTTTAATTTTAAAAAAGAACAATCTTAAGTTCAATTCATTTTAAAACTACATTTAAAATTTAAAAACACATACAAATTAGAAGCATTTGAAACAAGCTTCAGCCCCAGATGTTAGAGAGTGTATTGGCAAAGTACAAAGTACAAATGAGTACATCTATGCTTGTGCTTCTGGGTATGTACCTTTCTGGGTTTTGTTGTTGTTGTTGTTGTTGTTGTTTTTTCCTGAAATACGTTGACTTTCTGAGGTTAGAATTATGATAAAGACACTAAGCCTTAACCAACTTTCACCAATTATAGAGGCATTGATGCAGTGGAATTTTGGGATAGTCATTTTTTTTTGTCAGTGAAAAAAAGTGAAACCTGTAATGAAGCCAAGAAAAAGTTACACTAAACTATGGACTTGGTCAAGTACAAATACACAAGTTCAGTAGGTCAAATAATCCATTCCCACACAGAGGCTTAAAGTTTATCATTAGTATCAAGCTCTGAGTATCTGGAACTTTGTGGATAAGTCAGAAAAGATAGGGCTTATGAAGAATGATTGCTTTAACATAATTAATCAGATCAATATGCAAAATCATCAAACAAATTATAGAAATGCAAATTTACAAACATGATATGAAATTAAAAGCTGAAGGTTAACTGCAAATAGGCAGGGACTTTGAGATTTGGAAGGAAAGGAACAGTGACTGTCCTCTGTTCTTATGATGCCAGTGAATGGCTGTAAAGATGGAGGGACAGGGGAGAGACTCTATTCAGACCTTAATGCACAGCTGAAAGACTGGAAAGAGTGTATTCTGCCATATTACCCGCAACAAGGTGAAAAAGAAACCTTCTCATATATTTTCCTCTTTTCAAATTATTTATAAAGTTGCTGTAAATTTTCTCTGGCAAGTCTCTGTATGTATGAGTCTTACCTTATTTAGTTCAACAACAAAGACCAAAATTAGTGGCTTATATGTGTCTCATTTTTTTTTCTTCTTTATTTTGTATTTATCAAAAAAAAAACAGTAAAAAGAATTTTTTTTTTAAAAAAAATATCAAAGAGTTAACAATAACTATACAGAGGATAATAATCATAAGCATGGCTTATCAAGGGTGGAAATGCAAATAAGATTACTACACATATATTTTCTTTGTGATCAGCTTTCCCTCTGAATTTTTTTTTCCATCCCTGTATATCCTTATTGAAGGTCTCTTCCCCCTCCCAGCACATCTGATCATTTTTCTTCTCTGCAACTCCCCATCCCCTCCCTTGGCAGGGAGCCGACAGTCCTATGGTCACACTGGCCCAACAATGCTTGGATCAGTCTTCACTCCTGGCCAAATCCAGTTTTGTCCCCCCTCCCTCAAGAGTGAGTCAGGTGTTCCTATAGATGGACTGGGGTTTGAAGGGTCAGTCCAGGGTGTTTCTGATCCCAAGCTATTCAGTGGTTGTGGTTTG